>JAKSZU010000025.1:30040350-30315524 GCA_026018925.1 Tupaia tana
CCCTGAGCGTCTAACACACACACAGCAGGTACAGGGCAGCCCCCTGAGCGTCTAACACACACAGCAGGTACAGGGCAGCCCCCTGAGCGTCTAACACAAACAGCAGGTACAGGGCAGCCCTCTGAGCGTCTAACACACACAGCAGGTACAGGGCAGCCCTCTGAGCGTCTAACACACACACAGCAGGTACAGGGCAGCCCCCTGAGCATCTAACACACACACAGCAGGTGCAGGGGCAGCCCTCTGAGCGTCTAACACACACAGCAGGTACAGGGGCAGCCCTCTGAGCGTCTAACACACACACAGCAGGTGCAGGGCAGCCCCCTGAGCATCTAACACACACAGCAGGTGCAGGGCAGCCCTCTGAGCGTCTAACACACACAGCAGGTACAGGCAGCCCTCTGAGCGTCTAACACACACACAGCAGGTACAGGGCAGCCCCCTGAGCGTCTAACACACACACAGCAGGTACAGGGCAGCCCCCTGAGCGTCTAACACACACAGCAGGTACAGGAGCAGCCCTCTGAGCGTCTAACACACACAGCAGGTACAGGGCAGCCCCCTGAGCGTCTAACACACACACAGCAGGTACAGGGCAGCCCCCTGAGCATCTAACACACACACAGCAGGTACAGGGCAGCCCCCTGAGCGTCTAACACACACACAGCAGGTACAGGCAGCCCTCTGAGCGTCTAACACACACACAGCAGGTACAGGGCAGCCCCCTGAGCATCTAACATACACAGCAGGTGCAGGGGCAGCCCTCTGAGCGTCTAACACACACAGCAGGTACAGGGGCAGCCCTCTGAGCGTCTAACACACACACAGCAGGTACAGGGCAGCCCCCTGAGCGTCTAACACACACACAGCAGGTACAGGGCAGCCCCCTGAGCGTCTAACACACACACAGCAGGTACAGGGCAGCCCCCTGAGCGTCTAACACACACACAGCAGGTACAGGGCAGCCCCCTGAGCGTCTAACACACACACAGCAGGTACAGGGCAGCCCCCTGAGCGTCTAACACACACAGCAGGTACAGGGCAGCCCCCTGAGCGTCTAACACACACAGCAGGTACAGGGGCAGCCCTCTGAGCGTCTAACACACACACAGCAGGTACAGGCAGCCCCCTGAGCGTCTAACACACACACAGCAGGTGCAGGGGCAGCCCCTGAGCGTCTAACACACACAGCAGGTACAGGGCAGCCCCCTGAGCATCTAACACACACAGCAGGTACAGGGCAGCCCCCTGAGCGTCTAACACACACACAGCAGGTACAGGGGCAGCCCCCTGAGCGTCTAACACACACAGCAGGTACAGGGGCAGCCCTCTGAGCGTCTAACACACACACAGCAGGTACAGGGCAGCCCTCTGAGCCTCTAACACACACAGCAGGTACAGGGCAGCCCTCTGAGCGTCTAACACACACAGCAGGTACAGGGGCAGCCCTCTGAGCCTCTAACACACACAGCAGGTACAGGGCAGCCCCCTGAGCGTCTAACACACACACAGCAGGTACAGGGCAGCCCCCTGAGCGTCTAACACACACAGCAGGTACAGGGGCAGCCCCCTGAGCGTCTAACACACACACAGCAGGTACAGGGGCAGCCTCTGAGCGTCTAACACACACAGCAGGTACAGGGGCAGCCTCTGAGCGTCTAACACACACAGCAGGTACAGGGGCAGCCTCTGAGCGTCTAACACACACAGCAGGTGCAGGGCAGCCCTCTGAGCATCTAACACACACACAGCAGGTACAGGAGCAGCCCTCTGAGCGTCTAACACACACAGCAGGTACAGGGGCAGCCCTCTGAGCGTCTAACACACACAGCAGGTACAGGGCAGCCCTCTGAGCGTCTAACACACACACAGCAGGTACAGGGGCAGCCCTCTGAGCGTCTAACACACACAGCAGGTACAGGGGCAGCCTCTGAGCGTCTAACACACACACAGCAGGTACAGGGGCAGCCCCCTGAGCGTCTAACACACACACAGCAGGTACAGGGGCAGCCCTCTGAGCGTCTAACACACACAGCAGGTACAGGAGCAGCCCTCTGAGCGTCTAACACACACAGCAGGTACAGGAGCAGCCCTCTGAACGTCTAACACACACACAGCAGGTACAGGGCAGCCCTCTGAGCGTCTAACACACAGAGCAGGTACAGGGCAGCCCTCTGAGCGTCTAACACACACAGCAGGTGCAGGGCAGCCCTCTGAACGTCTAACACACACACAGCAGGTACAGGGCAGCCCTCTGAGCGTCTAACACACAGAGCAGGTACAGGGCAGCCCTCTGAGCGTCTAACACACACAGCAGGTACAGGGCAGCCCCCTGAGCGTCTAACACACACACAGCAGGTACAGGGCAGCCCCCTGAGCGTCTAACACACACAGCAGGTACAGGGCAGCCCCCTGAGCGTCTAACACACACACAGCAGGTACAGGGCAGCCCCCTGAGCGTCTAACACACACAGCAGGTACAGGGCAGCCCCCTGAGCGTCTAACACACACACAGCAGGTACAGGGCAGCCCTCTGAGCGTCTAACACACACAGCAGGTACAGGGGCAGCCTCTGAGCGTCTAACACACACACAGCAGGTACAGGGGCAGCCCCCTGAGCGTCTAACACACACACAGCAGGTACAGGGCAGCCCCCTGAGCGTCTAACACACACAGCAGGTACAGGGCAGCCCCCTGAGCGTCTAACACACACACAGCAGGTACAGGGCAGCCCTCTGAGCGTCTAACACACACAGCAGGTACAGGGGCAGCCCCCTGAGCGTCTAACACACACAGCAGGTACAGGGCAGCCCCCTGAGCGTCTAACACACACACAGCAGGTACAGGGCAGCCCTCTGAGCGTCTAACACACACAGCAGGTACAGGGCAGCCCTCTGAGCGTCTAACACACACAGCAGGTACAGGGCAGCCCCCTGAGCGTCTAACACACACACAGCAGGTGCAGGGCAGCCTCTGAGCGTCTAACACACACACAGCAGGTACAGGGCAGCCCCCTGAGCGTCTAACACACACACAGCAGGTACAGGGCAGCCTCTGAGCGTCTATCACACACAGCAGGTACAGGAGCAGCCCTCTGAGCGTCTAACACACACAGCAGGTACAGGGCAGCCCCCTGAGCGTCTAACACACACACAGCAGGTACAGGGCAGCCCCCTGAGCATCTAACACACACACAGCAGGTACAGGGGCAGCCCTCTGAGCGTCTAACACACACAGCAGGTACAGGAGCAGCCCTCTGAGCGTCTAACACACACACAGCAGGTACAGGGGCAGCCCCCTGAGCGTCTAACACACACACAGCAGGTACAGGGGCAGCCCTCTGAGCGTCTAACACACACAGCAGGTACAGGGCAGCCCCCTGAGCGTCTAACACACACACAGCAGGTACAGGGCAGCCCCCTGAGCGTCTAACACACACACAGCAGGTACAGGGCAGCCCCCTGAGCGTCTAACACACACAGCAGGTACAGGGCAGCCCCCTGAGCGTCTAACACACACAGCAGGTACAGGGCAGCCCTCTGAGCGTCTAACACACACAGCAGGTGCAGGGCAGCCCCCTGAGCGTCTAACACACACACAGCAGGTGCAGGGGCAGCCCTCTGAGCGTCTAACACACACAGCAGGTACAGGAGCAGCCCTCTGAGCGTCTAACACACACAGCAGGTACAGGGGCAGCCCTCTGAGCGTCTAACACACACAGCAGGTACAGGAGCAGCCTCTGAGCGTCTAACACACACAGCAGGTACAGGGCAGCCCCCTGAGCGTCTAACACACACACAGCAGGTGCAGGGGCAGCCCCTGAGCGTCTAACACACACACAGCAGGTACAGGGGCAGCCCTCTGAGCGTCTAACACACACACAGCAGGTACAGGGCAGCCCTCTGAGCGTCTAACACACACAGCAGGTACAGGCAGCCCTCTGAGCGTCTAACACACACAGCAGGTACAGGGGCAGCCCTCTGAGCGTCTAACACACACAGCAGGTACAGGGCAGCCCCCTGAGCATCTAACACACACAGCAGGTGCAGGGCAGCCCTCTGAGCGTCTAACACACACAGCAGGTGCAGGGCAGCCCTCTGAGCGTCCAGTACCAGCAGAGTTAGAAGCAGTGCACTGATTGGAGCACCCGGTTCTGACCCAGTCTCAGCAAGCTGGGAACAGACTCCCCCAGTCTGGAACATGCCCACACTCTCTCAGCTAGCAGAACTCGTAATGGTGGTGACCATGGACACCTTCCGTGATACCAGGAACAAGGCACACACCCTCATTCTCAGCACTGCTGCTGATCATTGCCCTGGCGCTTCTGGCAAGTGCGTGAAGGAAGGAAAAGAGGAAAAAATGGTAGAAGGAACTTTATTTCTCCATGACATCATTGCTTACAAAGGAAATTCTAAGGAGCCCACAGCTACTAGATCGTGTGATTTCGGCCAGTTTGCAGAGGCCATGTCCGTCCAGTTGGTGCTGCTGCCACCGAGAACCTGAGACTGGGTAATCAGTGACCGACAGGGACCATCTGGCTCAAGCTCTGAGGCTCAGACGTCTGATGTGAGGGACCACCGTCTGGAAGGTCTTTGGCTGGGTCGCCACATGGCAGAAGGACAGTGCGTTGGAAGGGGGAAAGAGCAAGAGGATGACTCGCTCCCGTACCAAGGGCATCGGTCCACTCACGATGGCAGGGCTCGCCACCTAGTCGCGTCCTAGCTGCTACAACGGCAGCTAAGTTCCCACGTGAATTTTAGAAGAGACAAACATTCAAGCTATAGCAATATGTGATCAAAATATTAATATACAGATCAAGTATATCTCTGTTATAGCAGCAAATAGTTGAGAAATGAAAAAGTGCTTCAAAAGCATCAAATAATAAAAAAGTAAGTTAAAAAAAGATATATAAAATTGCACTTTACAAATAGTTACTAAGAGAAACTAAAGCCCTAAATCAATGGAAAGATATACCATGTCAGGGCCAGCCAGTGGTGTGGTGGTTAATGTGCTGATTCCCACATGACTCACTACAGTTCGAGTCCAAGATCCAGTGGCTTGAAAATCATGTTGGCACATGTGCACCCAAAATCCCAAGAGGAGACTGGAGGAGAAGGAATTGTGGCATGGCCAGGCCTCAGGGATGATTTCTCACTTTCCCTCCCTCTCTCCATCTCTCTCTGTCCTGTGCATGTGCCCTATGGCAAAAACCACACACACAAGATATCCCATGTTCATGGATTGGAATACACAATACTGATGTCAATGGTTCCCAAAATATTCTATAGTTTTCACACAATATCAGTCACAATCCCAACCCATTCAAAAAAGAAAAAGAAAAAAAAGAAATTAAGTTAATTTGAAATTTTACATGGATGCAAAAGACCTGAAAAGCCAACAGAATCTTTAAAAAGAACAAAGTTGAAGGACTTATATTGCCTCATTTCAAAATTCACTGTAAAACTGTAGTAATCAAGATACCATGAGATTAGAATCAAAGTAGACAGATCAGTAACACAGAGTCCAGAAACATACCTGCACATCGGTCATTTGATTTGTTCTTTACAAGCATGCAAAGAAAATTTAACAGGGAAAGGCAAATGTTTTCAATAAATGATGCTGAAACAACTACATGAACATATATTTACTTAATTATTTTTTAATTTCAAAAAAATGTTTTAGGTTTAATAGACCAAAATCAAAAAATGTTGAGAAATTTGCTTAAAACTTAAAACCAGGAGAAAGGTTAGGATTTGGTTCAAATAGTAGGTAGATAAAACTATCAACAGTTCAGGAGAAGACAAAAATCCTTAAATATGGAAATCAAAGCATCGAAGAAAATCAGTCATGTTTTAGTCTAAAGTAAAAAAATTCTATTTCACTAGTTCAGACTCATGTAATTAATCTCTCTTCTATTGAATTTGCAGTGTCACTATGGTCTGATCTTTCCATTTAAACTTTGAAAGTTAACTTTCAACTCTGGACTTGTCCCTACCATCAGGCTGGCCATTCTCTTAGGTGTTTCTTATACTCTTATTTCTGTGTGTCTGTCCTTAGTTTTCCTGGTATAGCACTCCCTTCAGCACTTCTTGGAGAGCTGGTCTGGTGTTGGTAAGTTCTTTCAGGTTTTGTTTAGAGAATGTTTTTGTCTTCTGTTCCCATATGAAAGATAATCTTGCTGGGTACAGTATTCTTGGTTTAAATTGTTTTTCACTTAACACTTTGAATATATTTTCCCATTCTTTCCTTGCTTGCATTGTTTCCAATGAGAGGTCCAATGTTAGCCTGATGGAATATCCTTTTTTGAAAATTATTTTTTATTTATTTCTTTTTTGGAGAGGTTTTTTTTTTTTTTTTTTTTTTTTTTTGCTATAGGGTGCATGCGCTCACCAGCCAGACAGAGAGAGACAGAGAGAAATCACCCTCTAGGGGGGATGACCATGTCGCAATCCCCTCTCCTCCATTCTCCTCTTGGGACCCTGGGCACACACGCACACGCGTCCGGCGTGAGTTTTAAGCCACCGGGTCCAGGACGCGAACCTCAGTTGACTACATGGGAGTCCAGCGACATAGCCACTCCGCTAACTGCTGCTCCCATCTGATGGAATATCCTTTGAAAGTAACTTGACGTTTCTCTCTTGCCAATTTGAGTATCTTGTCTCTGTCTGGTTTTGGTCAATCTGGCTATGATGTGTCTCAGGGAAGATCTTCTTGGGTCGATTCTATGTGGGGTTCTTTGTATTTCTTGGATCTGAATATTTGAGTGCCTCTCTAGGTTTGGAAAGGTTTCTTCCAGGATTTCATGGAATAGATTATCAAGACCCTTATTAGTTTCTTCACCTTCTGGGACACCGATGATCCGGATGTTTGGGCATCTATATCTAGTATTACTTGAATGTTATTCTCATCTTTGGGGGTTATTTTCTCAGTCTTTTTGGTGAATTTTTCTAGGTCAGAGGTTCTTCTACATCTGAGATTCTATCTTCTGCATGATCTAATCCGCTTTTGATACTTTTGATGCAAGTTTTGCTTTTCTGTATTATAGCCTTCATCTCTAACAATTCCATTTGATTCTTTTTTATAATGTGTATCTCCTCTTTCAGATCATGCAAGAACTTTCTCACCTCCTGGAACTCGGTGTCTCTCTTCTCCTGCATCTTCTGGAGTTTGTTGTTTCTATTCTCTGGCATCTCTGTTAGCTTTGTCACTAGGAATATTTTAAATTCTTTATCTGACATTTCCATGAGTTCCCTTATATTCTCTGTGGAAGAAAAGGAGCTATTCTTTTCTATTAGAGGAGAGATACTTTCTTCTTTTCTCATATTTCTCGTGCCTCTGCAGTGGTGTCTAGCCATCTGATAGATTATATGCTTTTTTCCTATTTTTTAGAGTTAAATCTGGGCAATCAGAGGAATGCAGGAGATGCCCTGCCATCTGTAAACAGTACCGTTTTTCTCCCTTTACTCAACTGATTCGATGAAAATCGGGAATTAATCTGACCCTGAAAGTACTCAGACTGTGCACCTAGACCTGTCTAGAACATCAGAGTGTGGCGGCTGAGCAGGAAGTGAAGTGGCCGCTCTAACCAGCTCCTGGCTAGGATGGGGAGCAGGAGCGTGAAGTCTGGGCAGAGGGTCTTCGTGGTGGAAATCCACTAACATATATTTAAAAAAAAAAACAAAACCTTGAATGCTTTCTTCACACCTTATGAAAATTAATTTGGCATGGAATACAGACCTAAACACTAGAAAGGAAAAAAGAAGAAAGAAAGAAATCTTGAGACTTACAGAGGAAAAGACAGAAGAGTATCTTCACAACCCTGGACTATACAAAGGCAAACATTTCTTACAAGAGGAAACCAAACATACACACCACACGAGAAAAACCTGATAAAGTGAAGTTATCAAAGTTAAAGACCTTTAAAAGGCATCATTAACAATATGGAAAGGTGGGTCAGCGGGTGGCGTGGTGGTTAAGGTGCTGGAGTTCTCCCACCTGGCCGCCCACGATTCGAGTCTGAGACTCAGTGGCTTAGAAAATCACACCGGGTGCATGTACGTGCGTGCCCAAAATCCCAAGAGGAGAAGGGATGAGGCCTGCTCATCCCCCCTGGGGGGTGCTTTCTCCCTTTCTCTATCTCTCTCCAGTGAGGGTACTGACCTTACAGCAAAAATTCTAAAAAAGCAAGTGAAACAGCAAGCGGGGGCAGGGGACCTCGTCCTGATATGAGCGGTGCCCAGATTCGTGAGAGTGCCTGCGCTGGCAGGACAGACAGCCTGGCGGCACAGTGGGCATCGCGGAGACTGTCCAGTGGCGTACGGCGCTGGCGCGTTACAGGTGAGCAGGTGTTCCCGAGCCGCGGCGTCGGCTGCTGGCTGCAGGCAGGTGAGCAAAGGCCCCGGGCAGCCAGAGGCAGGACCAGGCTGTGGCCATGTTTTGTTTGATCTGTGTCCCAGAAACCTGGAGTCTTTATGTAAAAAGCAGCATTTCCCTGGAAAATCCAGACTTCCAACGTCCCCTTAAAAATGGCAAGATCTGGCCTCCCACGGGAGACTCCTCCGAGACCGAGCTTTTGTGTGGAGGAGACACGGGCACAAAATAACGTGTCATGGCACCGTCCAACGGGCCGAAGGGAGGGCAGCGGCCACCTCGGGGAGAGCCAGAGCTGGTGCTGGCAGGGCGGGCTGCTCGCCCTCCCCTGGGGACACACTGCCTGCTACACTGATAGTCAAAGAATTCGGTCACACTACCGCATCCCTGCGGCTCTGGCCCATGGCAATGCTGCTCTCCCTGGCCTTCCCAGGGAGCAACTCTCCTGGTTTCACCCCGGTGCACCGGCCTCTGGGGCCTTCTCGGCCACAGCTCTCCGCCACTCTCCCCTCCTTGCTTCCCAGCGAGACCTGCTTTCTACCCCAGTAACCACAGAGCGCAAAGGCCTTGGGAAGCTGGGCGGGGCGGCTATCAAAAGGCTTGCAGCTCCCGACCTCAGCTTCCTGGGGCTCCCGGACTCTGCTCCAGAGCTTGCTCCTTGTCCTCCGAGTGTCCTCACTAGGCCACCGACTCCCACTCCAAGGTGACAGGGGACATCTCTCGACTTCAGATGGGGGAGAGCAGTGAGTGGGGACGGGGGAGGGCAGTGAGTGGGGACGGGGACGGGCAGTGAGTGGGGACGGGGAGGGCAGTGAGTGGGGACGGGGGACGGGCAGTGAGTGGGGACGGGGACAGGCAGTGAGTGGGGACAGGGGAGGGCAGTGAGTGGGGACAGGGGAGGGCAGTGAGTGGGGACGGGGGAGAGCAGTGAGTGGGGACGGGGGAGGGCAGTGAGTGGGGACGGGGGAGGGCAGTGAGTGGGGACGGGGGAGGGCAGTGAGTGGGGACGGGGAGGGCAGTGAGTGGGGACGGGGGAGGGCAGTGAGTGGGGACGGGGACGGGCAGTGAGTGGGGACGGGGAGGGCAGTGAGTGGGGACGGGGAGGGCAGTGAGTGGGGACGGGGACGGGCAGTGAGTGGGGATGGGGGACGGGCAGCGAGTGGGGACGGGGGATGGGCAGCGAGTGGGGACGGGGAGGGCAGTGAGTGGGGACGGGGAGGGCAGTGAGTGGGGACGGGGAGGGCAGTGAGTGGGGACGGGGGAGGGCAGTGAGTGGGGACGGGGACGGGCAGTGAGTGGGGACGGGGAGGGCAGTGAGTGGGGACGGGGAGGGCAGTGAGTGGGGACGGGGACGGGCAGTGAGTGGGGACGGGGGACGGGCAGTGAGTGGGGACGGGGGACGGGCAGTGAGTGGGGACGGGGAGGGCAGTGAGTGGGGACGGGGACGGGCAGCGAGTGGGGACGGGGGACGGGCAGCGAGTGGGGACGGGGGATGGGCAGCGAGTGGGGACGGGGAGGGCAGTGAGTGGGGACGGGGAGGGCAGTGAGTGGGGACGGGGAGGGCAGTGAGTGGGGACGGGGGAGGGCAGTGAGTGGGGACGGGGACGGGCAGTGAGTGGGGACGGGGAGGGCAGTGAGTGGGGACGGGGAGGGCAGTGAGTGGGGACGGGGACGGGCAGTGAGTGGGGACGGGGGACGGGCAGTGAGTGGGGACGGGGGACGGGCAGTGAGTGGGGACGGGGGAGGGCAGTGAGTGGGGACGGGGACAGGCAGTGAGTGGGGACGGGGAGGGCAGTGAGTGGGGACAGGGGAGGGCAGTGAGTGGGGACGGGGAGGGCAGTGAGTGGGGACGGGGAGGGCAGTGAGTGGGGACGGGGAGGGCAGTCAGTGGGGACGGGGACGGGCAGTGAGTGGGGACGGGGGACGGGCAGTGAGTGGGGACGGGGGACGGGCAGCGAGTGGGGACGGGGACGGGCAGTGAGTGGGGCAGCAACAGGAGCCAGGTCTGCTGCTATTGGCAGGGAGGTCACAGACGAGCATGACGAGAACTCCACCAGAGACTTGCAGTGACGGGTGGGCCAACCTGGACCTATGAAATTATAAATATGCACGTACAGGTCGAGTATCCGTAATTCAAAATCCTGAAATCCGAAATGCTCCAATATCAAAAATTTTGAGTGCTGACAGTCGCAGTCAGATCACTCCCATGTGGTTTATTGTGTAAAACCGCCTCCGGGCCACGCATGTAAGAGCAGGACAGGAAACACGCGTGGGTGCTGTGCTCAGGCCCGAGTCCCGTCGCCCACACAGCTCGCCACGCATAGCAAACACGCCCGGCCCCGCGGCCTTCAGGCAGGGCCCTCGGCCCACACGTGCCAGCCCTGGCTGTCTAACGGCCGACACACAGGGCGCCCGAGCTCGCCAGAGACAGGACCTGCTCCTGGAGAGACCCTGCCTCGGGGGCAGGGGTGAGGAGACGCGGGCCTCCTGGTGGTGCGGGAAGTCAGGGCGCCTTGCAGAGTGAGGGGCCAGTGCAACAGCACAGCCTCCCATGGCTCTGCTGGGGGTGAGCCAGGACAAGGCCCTGGGTTTGCACCGAGGCCACTGGTGCACGCTGGGTTGCAACAGTGAGGTCCGTGCCGGCCGAGGGGAGGGTGCCCGTCTGTCTCTTGCTCTCATATTAGAAATAAATAAACAAACTTTTAACAACCACAATAGGATGGCCACGCCAAGGTGCCCCAGGGGCCAAGCTGAGGGCACTCCTAACAGCCAGAGCTGGGACGGCCTGGGCAGCACTGGCCGACAGCCACGGCTGCAGCACCCACCACGGTCCGTGCTGACGGAGACATACCCCATGGACGCAGAGGAGGGGGCGGCCCTCCCATGCAGAATTCCAGGTAGAGCAGAGACGCCCTCCAGGAGGGGAGCTGCAGCCCGCTCCCCTCCATCGGGCCTTCCCGTTAGAGTCCAGGGGGCGGGGCGGGGCCGGGGCGGGTCAGAGGAACAGGGGCGCGGGGAGCGGAGGCAGAGCCCCATGACGGAGACCCACAGCAGGTCGCTCACACCCCCACACTGCGCATGTCGGCCTCGAGCCCGCGCACAGGGATGGAAGAGGAGCCAGCCGGGCAGGAGAGCGTGCACTGCCACCGGGTACCCGCGGCCTCAGAGCAGGCACCGTGTACGCCAGCTGGGGCGGGTCCCCACTTCTGCCAGGCTGCGGGGACACGATAAGCAGGCCAGTGTGGACCTCCTGGGCGTGCTGGCTGCCTGTCTACGCGGAGCCCACGGCGGTTCGGGTACGCAGCTCCCGGGTGCTGTGCGGAGCTGGGAACAGCCACGGCAGGGCGGCCGAGTGGCTCCAGGACGATCAGGACCAGCCCAGGCTGGACGGAGCAGGGGAAGCACTAGCCGCTAGCCGGGTGGAGGTGCACGGGCAGTGCACAGGGGAACCAAGCAGGGCCTGCTCCTCTGCCTGCCCACGCGGGTCGCGGCTCTGCCCATGCTCATCCTGCGTGTCCTCATTGCCATCACCCCCCGGAACCCCTGCAGCCCACCCGTGCCATGCTCCCAGAAGCAGGACCTCCCACACCGGCCCTCCCCCACAGCACCACGTAGCCCACACCGGGCGCCACACCCTCGACCTTCTCCGCCCCCAGCCCCGACACTGTTAAGCTCCAGGGCCTCTGCCCACCCTCCCACCTGCACCAGGGAGGGACATCGGCGCCCTCGCCTGCTCCCAGCCACCGCCCACACCTCCCAGGGACCTCCCCTCCCCCCTCCCCCTGAAGCCGCCTGTGGCCTCCCCTCACTCTCAGAGTAAAGGGGGGGCGGTCGTCACAGCCCGGGAGACCTCAGCGCCCATAGAACCCCGCCCCACTAGAGAGGCCTGTGCGCTGTCACGGAGCCCCAGCCGAGGACTCTCTGCGGCCCCGACCACCGATGCCACTGTCGCCAAGGAGCTCAGCCTCCCACAGGTAAGCACAGCCGGCTCCAGGGACTACACTGTGTGCTTGGGAAGGGGGCGCGGAGCCGGAAGCAGGGCCCGCTGAGGGCAAGTACCAGGCACGGTCAGCTCCACCACACGGGCTGGCCGGAGGAGACGTCGGGGTGGTGAAGGCTGAATTCCCTGCACTTTGCGGGCACAGAGACGAGGCAACCTGGGGGTGCTCGGCGTCCAGTTCAGGGCCGCTGTTCAGGTCTACAGGAAAGGCTGTGCTGCTAGTCTCTCCCCCAGGCCCCACGTGGGCACCGCTATGGTCCCAGACTGTGTCCTCCTGCAGGTCAGGACAGCGGCACTGTCACGGGAGGGCACCAGCCATGTGGCACCCAGCTCTGCAGAGGAGCTGCCCCACGGGACCCACAGGGCCGGTCCACCTGGCTGGGCCTAGGACGGGGCACCGCCTCCCAGGGGACAGTGCTGGGCATGCCTAGGGCCCCGGCTCTGGCCCTAAGCGCCCCGATCACACCCCAGCATCTCCATGGCAGGAGCCAAGCAGCGCCCAGAGGTGACCCACATGGCCGGCTTAGAGGCAGCTCAGGGGTGCGGCACAGAGCCGGGGCGGTCGGGCGCAGTCTCGGCCACGCAGGCGGCACGTGCCCTGGTGCTCCTGAGGCAGAGCAGTCGCCACCTCTGGCCACGCCGCCTGCCTGGAGGGGGCACCCCGTCAGAGACACGGAGCTGAGGGCGTGGGCCCCCACAGGCTGCCTCTGTGCCCGTGGGGTGAGCATGGCCGAGAGCTGCTCCAAGGGTGCTCACCGTCCCCACGAACCTCAGCACGTGGCCCTGCGGGTCTGCGGCAGGAAGCCCTCAACTGTGTCCTCCAGAAAAGGCCTCTGACTTCAAAGGGAGGCCCCACCACATGGAGCGCAGTGTTCCGGTCCCTGGACTTGGCTGGCCTCTGCCAGCAGCCCAGCACGGAGCCCTCGCGGCGGCCTGTACCAGGAGGAGCCCAGCGTGGGGAGGCCTGGCCCGAGTGGGTAGGTCCCGGGAAGCCCACGGCACGGCCCAACAGCCCCAGCAAAGCCGCCAGTGTCCTGCCGAGGCGAGCACCAAGTCGCAAGCCCCCAGTGAAGAGGTGGCCTCCCCGGCCCAGCTCCGAGCCACGGCCACCCTGGGTCCTGCACGGCTCTCTCCACACGTCATGCGTGTGCGTGTGCACGCGTGCCCTGGCGAGCAGCTCCAGTCCGTGTCTGTGTGCGGGTCTGCTTTCAATTGCACTGGAACAATTGTACCTGATAAACAAAAACAGATCCAAAATAACCTTTGGCAAGCAGCATGTTTTTAAAAGAAGGTCCGAGGGAGCTGGCAAGAGCAGAGCTTAAACAAACAGGCCGGTCAGGCAGCCGTCCCTGCGCACATCAGACGGCCCCGAGGGCTCCTTGAACCGAGGCGGCCGGGAAGGGGTGGCCGCTGCCATGTCGTGCGGGTCACGGGGTCCGACCGAGAATGGGGCCAGGAGTCCCGCGCTCTGCTCGCAGGACAGGGCAGAGGCCGGCCAGTGCCCTTGCTCCCCTGGGCCCTGCTGGGCAGGTGACAGGGAGGGACACGAGCAGTAAGGGCCACAGGAGTCTCTGCACCCGTGTGGTTGGCATCCGTGTCCCCAAGGCCACGCGGCCCTGTTTCATCTTGTCCGAGGTCACGTGGGCCCAGGACCCACTCAGACCTGTCACTGCCCGCCACGAACCCCACTGCCCCCACCGGCCTGGGGAGCTGCAGCACACTGAGCACGGCTGCCACCCTGGCCCACAGAGCCGCGGAGCATGAAGCCCAGGCCCGGCACGCAGCAGCACGTCGGAGCGGCCGCCTCGGAGGCTGCGGCTGTCCTCGAACGCGCCCTAACAGCCAGCTCTGGGGGCTCCAGAGGCGGGACTCCGCTCCCTGAACTGGGGCCTGTCGGGCAGGAAGGCCAGCTGAGTCCTTTCAGCTCTCCCGCCAAGGGGGCCACGGCGCAGAGCCCTCGGAGTTTCCTGGCGTGTCAGGCCTGACCTCTGGAACCGACAGCGCGCCCACCCCGAGGCTGAGTGAGCTCCTGGGACGCCTTCCCAGCCCCAGCAATGGACCGGCCACACCACTCCTCCCTCAAGGTCCCACGTGTCAGCGAAGACCGAGGGTGACCCTGCAGGGCCTGCAGAGCCCGAGGCTGAGCAGTGCTGCAGGGCAGGGCCACTCCCAGGGACCCCACGGGGCACAGAGGCCCGGATCTGGGTGGCTCCAGGCCGCAAACTGCGACCCACTCACGGGACAGGCCCTGGGCCAGGCCAAGCCACACAGATCTGTCACTCAGCTCCCTTGGCACCACTTACCAGGGAAGGGGGCGAAGGGCCCACTGCAGTGCCTGGGGAGCTGGCTGACAGCAGCTGTCCCTGCCCACCAGGGGGGCCGGCTGCCCAGCTGCGGCAAGGGGCAGGCATGTCCCCTCGCCCTGTGGGGCACGCAGCATCAGAAGAGGTGGCCTCCGCAAGCCGCACTTTGTACTTGGAGGGGAGAGCAGGGATGTGCGTGCAGCGCCCACAGGACTGGGCCGCCCTAGCCGAGTGCCCAGCAGTGACCCAGAGGGACGGGGCAGACACCGCAGGGAGCTGCTTTGGCCAGGGCAGAGGGCCAGCAGGCCGAGCTCGGCAGGGGTTCATGCGGAGGGCCAGGTGACGCTGACCGTGCCCATCCCTCAGCCCTGAAGGGGCCCCCAGCCTTCTGGACAGGAGGTGGCCGCAAGCTGCACAGCCACGAGGAGCCGTGAGCACCCTGTGCTGGCGCCCCGCTGCACCTCAGCCGGGTCCCACTCCCTCAGCCATGCAGCCACGGCTTGGGCACTGCATGGACACGGTGTGGGCACTGGCGCCTTCTCCTACAAGTGGGGGCCAGGTCAGACCATGCTCCGAGCCCCCTGCCACCCTCAGCGCTGCTCACACCCTCACGAAGCACTCACAGGCCGAGCGGCCGCCCACCTGCTGGTCCCCCTACTGGTCCCACGGGGTCCTTCCCCACACGACTGTGGCTGGGAGGTGGGTGGGCCGCGCGGCTGCATGGCTGCCCCGAGCTGACCCGGATGTGGGCCACACTGCAGCGGGTGCCCATGCCTCTCCCAGGAGCCACCAACATTCAACGGGAGAAGGCGGAAACGCAGGGTTAGTCGAGAGAGCAGGCCCCAGCCCAACAGCCAGGCCCTGACGCGGCCCTGCTGGGGCAGAGTGAGGGCAGAACCAGGCCGAGCGGGCCATGTCCTACGGGCCGCACCAGCCGGGGCAGCAGCCGCCTGCTTTGGGGGAAGTGCCCAGCAGGTGCTCAGGCTGGGCAGTGTGGGGGTGGGCCTGCTCCCGTCACACCGGCCACCGCGGGGACTGCCAGTGCCACTGCTCACTGCGCGGCGGGGAGGTGCTCCTGGCACTGGGGGAGAGGCCCGGAGGCCACCGCCCAGGACAGAGGGCCGTCAGTGAGCACACAGACCTCCTGTGGGGCTTAGCCCCCGAAGGGTTAAGCACGCACTGCCTGCCGCCCCCCCTGCTGCGAGGACCAAGCCGCTGGGGCTGGGCGCTGAGCCGGCTGCCTGGTTCACATTAGCGCGCTCTGCTTGGCAACGCTTCCTCTGGCTCCTCTGGCGACCTGCCTCCCCTCCCTGCCTCGCCGCCCTCCGCCCCAGCTCAAAAGAAAATACCAGGATCCGCACATAAACCAGCTCGCCCCTCCTGTCTCAGCCCGGCCTTGAATCAAACAAGCTCTTAAACTCCTGACCTTCCGCCCGTCACCCGGCTTGCTTCGTGGTGGCGGGGAGCGGGCTGCCCTCTCTGTTACCCAGAGCACTACAGCACTGGCACCGGCAGCCAGGCAGCTCCTCACAGGTGCCCCAACTCCCTCCCCCAGCCCGGAATGCCAAAGGCACAGGAGGGCTCCAGCCAGGAACGAGAGGAGGGCTGGGAGACAAGCCCCCACGCCAGCCTTGGCGGCCACAGCCAGGCCCGGAACGTTCTCGTTTTTCTGGCCAGAGGCCCCAGGTGCAAAGGCCGATCCGCTGGCAGCTCACCAACCGCGCTGAGCGTCAGACCTTGTGCCAGGGCCTCCTCAACCCCTCCGAGCACGTGCCCAACCCCGCCTCGCCAAGACCCCAGCCTGCTCCCGGCTCCACAGCCCTCACGCCTCTCTCCTGCAATGGCAGCCACACCAGGCCTGTCCCTCACGAGACTAAGGCATCTGGGCATGCCCCATGCCCATCCCCAGGAGCCCTTGCCAAGCCCGTCATGGCCACCCGACATCCCAACTGCTGGCCCCGGTCCGCTGCAGCAGCCTCCCCGCCAGGGCCCAGGAAGGGACGGGCTGCCTCGACTACCCCCACACTTCTGCCCATCCTCATAGGAACACGCGTGCACAATGTCCCTCCACCTTCCCGGGCCTCCCGCAGGGTTATCACAGACTCACCAGTCCTCCGGTCCCAGCCGGATGACCTCACTCACCCTGGCTTAGCCTCGGGGCTCCAGTCAAAATGTCTTCCCTTCAGGCTGGCCCCTGCACAGGCTCCCTCTCCTCTGACAGCGAGGATGCTGGCCTCGGCTGAGGTGGGCCCGTGGCTATGGGCTCTCAGCTCTCCCTGGCCCTGAAGGCCCCACCTTACTGCAGGTGCACGTGCGCATGCACACTGGGGAGGAGGGTGCAGGTGGGACACCAGCAGGCAGACTGACGCGAGGTCGGGGTGGGCCTTGCCTCGCCCTCGCCCTCACACCCATCCACATCGGGTGTCTTCACGACACTGTCGGTGACAGCGCAGGGCCAGGAGGGGCAGAGGCTGTGTAGGACAGACAGCTCTGCGTCCACGGGGGCAGGACGGGCTGGATCGCCTGCCCGGAGTCACCTCGTCACATATTTGGGAAGCAAAACCCCACTTTAAGAGGCTGAGATTCATTTTCAGAGAAGGGCACATTATAATAAAGCATTTTAGCCAAGCTTCAAACAAAAGTGGGCCGGTGTCTGTGTTTTCATAAGGCCTCTGACTGCCCTTTCCGTGAGGAGCACATGTCGGACAGCCTGCGAACAATTAAAGCGGCGTTCACGGCATTTTTATTGTTGTTTTATTTCCTAAGAGAAAGAATTACAAATATCCAGCTTAAGTGGTGCCTTCAGTCTTCGCTCGCGCAGGGAGTGCTCAACTGCTCTTAACAAGGACAGCAGAGTGAACGGGTCACAGGAGACCGGGCAGGCAGGGAGGGCTCCTCTGCCGTGGCATGGTCAGAGGCCGAAGGCCGGGGGGCGTCCGCTGCTGTCCACCGGGAGGCCGAGGGCCAGCCTCCACTGTGCTTGCCCTGACCTCAGCACAGCAGAGTCCTTCTGCGTCTTGGGTGTCCGGCCAGCAGCCCAGAGTCACACCAGCCCACAGAGCCCAGCTCTCAGCACCTGCAGGACGCCAGACCAAGGACAGCCCAGCCCCGACGGCGGGAGGTGGCTGCCGCTGGCTTCTGCCTGGGGGCGTGTGTGGACACGCGTGCTGACCCTTTACTGCCCGTGCCCACCCTGCAGAGCCAGCGTGCACTGGAACCCCCAGGGCCTACTAGTAAACATTAATTCCTGTTGACTGGGAGTCAGGGACCTCAGGCAGGACCAAGAGTTTTTGTATTTTTTTTAAATGCATGAACACAAGAGAGAAACACACAGACACAGAGAGGACAGAGAAGCACCCCGCACGGGGCCTGGTCACACCGTCAACCGCCCTCCACCCCCAGCCCATCTGCAGACTGCCGGGCCACGGACGGAGCTGTAGGTGGCAGGTGGCCTCCAGCTCTGCAGGCTGGTGCTGAGGAGGAAGTGGGCCAAGGACGTTTTCGGGGGGGCTCCCTCCGGGGGCGAGGCCATGCCGCTGGCTCCTCCTTCCTCTGCACCTGGGCTCCTGGTCAAACAGGTGTGCCCGGCTTGCTTCTCAGGCTGGGGATGAGCTCTGAACCGCGGCCAGCCATGTGGGGTCTGGCGCCCTTAACCACAGGCCCAGAGTTCTCACGAGCAGCCCAGGAAGTTCTGTTTGTTTATTTTCTGAGAGGTTTTTGCTATAGGGCGCATGCACTCGCTAGAAAGACAGAGAGAGTCAGAGAGACAGAAAGCGAGAAATCACCCCCCAGGGGGGATGGCCACGCCGCAATCCCTTCTCCTCCATTCTCCTCTCGGGATCTTGGGCACATACGCACACGCACATGCACCCGGCATGAGTTCAAGCCACCGGGTCCGGGACTCGAACCATGGTCGAGTATTTGGGAGTCCAGCGACATAGCCCTTACGCCAACTGCTGGTCCCTCTGTTTTTTGTTTTGTTTTGTTTTGTTTTTAAATTATTATTATTCTAAAAAGTCTATTTCTTCCATGAGAGTGACAGATAGACAGGCTGCCCCAATAGGGCCTCCTTGGCCCCCCCCAGCCTCAGCCAGCCAGGCTTGCGGCCCGTGCGTGCCCAGCGTGCTCGGGGAGGCTCGCGGCCCGTGCGTGCCCAGCGGAGTCCTGGGACTGAGCCCGGGCCTCTCCGGTGGGTCTTGCCGTGCTCCCCACCTGCCCCTCCCCGGTGATCCTTAATGGCCGTCTCACACCCAACTGCCGGTCCTAAGGCCTGAGCTGTCAAGGGTGTGCGGGGCCCAGAGGGACCTGGGGAAAGCCGGGGCCAGGGCACAGGGCACTGTGGCCGGGTGTGGGGACAGGCCTTGAGCTCCCTGGCCCGCAATGGGCCACACGAGTCGGAGCCTGCAGGACGAGCCCCACGCCCACTCCGCCGCGCGTCCCTGCAGCTGTGCAGCTATGACCCTGGGCCTCAGCTCCCTGCTCCCTCTCCTGGCCCGCCTGGCGAGGCCTGCGGCACCCGGGCGACCGCTGTGACTCCGTCAGGGAAGCAGGCTCGAAGGCTCTCCCGGCTCACGTTCAGGAGGGGACAGATGGCAGCCGCCCACCTGCCCCCACCCTACGTGGGCTCCGTGGGCCCCTTCGGAGGGCCACAGGAGGGCGGGCTCTCGGTGCGCACCCGAGCAGCCTCGTAGGCCGGTGCGGCCACGCCTCACTCCACCTGCAGCTACTTCGGCTGGGAGGAGGGCAGCGGCTCCAGCCCCAGCCCCTGCCCTGCTCTACGACCCGCCCGCGGCCCGGTGTCCCCACACCTGGGATTGGCACCACCTGGCAGAGCCGGAACAGCAGCGCCCTGCCCACCTCTGCCCGTCAGCGCACCGCTCCAGACGCCTGACGGCACGCCGGTGCCCAGGCGGCGCAGTCTGTGGAGCCCTTGTTCACCTCTGCTCCACTGGAAGCTCCCGGCCACCGCAGCAAGGCAGGACGAGCAGGCAGCCTGCCCGGGGCCCCTCGGAGAAACTTCAGCCTGATGCTCTGGTCTACAGCGGCGGTCCCTGCAGGCCCCGCGCCCAGCCCAGCCCAGTCTGCCAGAGCCTGGGCGCACTCACCAGAAAGGGGGAGTCAGGCAGTGCGGCAGGAGCTGACTGGGGCCGCTGAGCAGGAGCCTGGACCGTGTCCCCCCATCTCTGTGTCCCCCAGGTAGGCACATTTTCCAGCTTCCTTAGGGACCATGCCCCACCTCCCCACAGCTCCATGGAGGGCCTCCCTGCCACCCTACGTGTGCTCCCGATGACCACGAAGGAGCCTGCTCACTGGCCTCCCGCCCCCGCCTCTGCTCGCCCTGGCCGCACTGCGCCCGGCCGTCACACCTGCCTGGGGGCCTCCAGGAGGAGGAAGGTGGTCTTCTAGGGGCAGGCACCTGTGCCCAGTCCCAGGAGACGGCACAGCTCGCTGGCCAGAACCAGGAAGCAGCCCTCCCAGCAAAGGGCGTTCTGGGGCGGGACGCAGAGATGCTGGGGAGCTCAGTGTGGACTGACTCACGTGGTCTTCAGAGGGGCGTCTGCACTGCTGAGCAGAGGCGGGCTCCCCCCGCAGGGTCCAGGGCAGAGTGGGGCCTTGCTGCGGACTCCTACTGCCACCCCTGAAGCCCCAGACCGGCCAGATCACGACCTGCTCCTGGGTGGTCCTCCCTAATCCCTGGTCCTCTCAGCCACGTGCCATGAAATGAGTGGGGTGAGACCCCAGCCTGCCTTCCCCCTTCCCGTCCCCACACGCAGCCCTGCCTAGACCCAGAGGCCCCGAGGCTGGGCGTGCTCAGGGTGTCTCTGTGAAGAAACATGGTCTGGGGTGGGCTCAGAGCAGAACGCACCCGCTCCTCCCCCGTGGCAGGTCCCAGGCACGGCAGCCGAGGCCTTCAGAGACAATGCCCGCCCTCCCCAGGGAAGGTGCCCGCCGTAACCCTGAGCCGCAGCTCTCCCGGCACTGAGCCCTACCGGCCCTGCAGACCGAAGGCCTGTCGGGCTTGCTAGCGAGCCAGTCAGTCTGTGAGCCACTGCCTTCTGAGCAGCCACGCTAAGGGACAGCCAACAGGTCACGGGAGAGCGAAGCCGAGCACAGGCACACTTGGTGCAGAAGGCCCCTGAGTGTCACACCCTTTCAGTGACACTGAGCCTACGGTGACCAATGCCAGACGCCACCCTACTTCATTCTAAAAGAATGATTTAATTTACCTTTATTTACTTACTTATATTTGACCAGAGAAGGACACAGTGAGAGAGAGAGAGAAAGAGAGAAAGCAAGCCGCCAGGTCCAGGACTCGAACTGCGGTCGGCCATGTGGGAGTCCAGTGCCCTTAACCGCACCACCTGCAGCCCTGATACCACCCTCCTCTTCACAGCAGGAGCCTCCTATGGGCCACGTCTCTCTAGAGCAGCCTGTCCCGCCGGGAGCCCGGCCACCTCACAGGCTGCTCTACCAGCATGCCAAGGAGCCGGGCCTCAGTACCGGGCCTGGCCCACCCACCTGGGCTGCGGCCGGACCCCAGCAGGGGCTCTCCCGGGCGAGTGTGCTCCTCCTTTCCCGGCAGCTGGAGCCGCACGGACCCTGGCCCTGCAGGCCAGGTCTCTATAGGGCTGTCACCGGCTCTAGCCAGCCCGGCCCCACCGTCCTGCCCTCAAAGGGGAAGGGCTGTGGCCCAGGCTGTGAGCTGGTCTGAGACATAAAGTCACCCGTAAGAGGAGCCCTCCAAGGGGACCGTCCAGGCCACTGGACACTTCGTAATGAGACCCAGGCCCAGGCGCCTGCAGTGGGGAGGTGGGAGACCTCCCAGATCCTTAGGGCAGCGGCCTCTGCCATGGCCGTCAGAGTGAGCAGACCTGCGCCACCCCGACTGGGTGACAGTGCACGAGGGACAGACCGCTCCCAATCTGAGCCCAGTGGGCGAGGGTAAGGCTGTCCGCATGGGCAGCGGCCGCGTGTGGCCACCCGCACACTGGCCCGGACTGCAGCCACCTCGCACCCCACATCCCGAGGGCACCTACTCGGGCACACCTCGGTGTGGCCGCACAGGCCTCGGGGAGCGGGTGCTCCTGGGAGAACCACGGCTCTAGGACCTGGGGCACCAGGAGCCGGGCCGGGCCGGGCCGGGCGGTCCAAGCAGAGGCAGGCGGGAAGCCAGGGCAGCTGGGCAGTGGGGAGGCTGACCTTGAGGGCGGGGATCTCAACGCTGTCGCCGAGGCTGATGGCGCCTGAGAGGACGGTCCCCAGTCATCACGGTGCCCTGGCCTCTGATGGAGAAGCAGTGGTCCACGGACATGAGGAAGGGCCCCGACGGGTCTCTCGTGGGGATGGGGATCTGCGACTTCAGGAGCTGCAAAGAGACACAGGGCATAGCCTGTCCGGAGACTGCGGGGACAGGGCTGGGGTGCACCGGCCAGCAGGTCACCGAGGTCACCAAGTACAGGTGGCTGAAAGCCCAGTGCCCCACACTCCTGTGAGCCAGCGTCCAAGTGTGTCCCGGCGCCACCGCACACCCAGGTGCAGGCAGAGGCGAGTGTCCACGGGCAGGGCTCTGGCACATCGCCCGGCTGTACGTGCGTCCCCAGCCTCCGAGGCCGGTGGGCGAAGGTGCCTCTGGCCTCACGCCCACTCCCCCCACAACGAGCCTCGTCTCCCCTGGAGACTGCTCTGAAAGACTCAGGGTGTAGCAGAGCCCCGCCACGACCACGGTCCGCACCCTGCTGTGCCTATTCACCTGCTCTGCACGGGGGAGCAGAGGGCAGCTGCCCGGGCAGGGCTAGGGCGACCGCCGGCCCCTCCCGCCAGCCTCAGCAGAGGTGGAGAGCTGGCCCTGGGTCTGCCACGGGTCGTCCTGCCTGTCCTGGCCACGTGCTCGCGCCGTGGTGGCCGCTGCCCTCGAGTGCGAGTCGGAGACAGTGTCAGAGCCCTCACCAGCAAACAGACCGGAGATGCATCCCCTCTCACCCTCTGCCCTCCCACTCGGGAGTAGGCCGCCAGCACTGGCAGCAAACCTCCCAAAGTCCTGGCACTGCGGCGACAGTTCCTTCAGAACAAGAATGGAGCTTCCAAGGGGCCGTGGCTCCAGGTTCCTAACGGAGCAGACAGGCTTCGCTGGCCCGGGCTCCCAGGGCAGTGCCCCCGGAGCTGCAGGGAGAGACACGAGCACCTTTGCTGAGTCAGCAGGCCAGTGGCTGGAGACCCAGGGCTCGTGGTCACCCCACGCTCAGCTCCGCGGAGCGGGACCAGCAGATCCCAAAGCCAGCCCAACCCCATGTGGGTCCAGCTCTGGCCCCCCGTGGACTCGCTGGCAGGCCTGAAGAGTCCCGCAACCTGACTCTCCACCACTTCCTGGGATGACGGGATGAGTAATGAGCCTCGGGGTGGCTGCGAGTGCGGACACCGTGCACAGGACGTGGGACTGGCCTGGGCCGCCGCCCCTTCCTGGCCACTGGAGGCCTCGGCTCACTCGGCCCTCAGACCCACAACGGAAGCCCTGGGATCCCCTCCCTGCTTTCTTTCTCTGATTTTTTTGGAGAGGTTTTTGCTATAGGGCGCGTGTGCTCGCCAGAGAGAGAGAGAGACAGAAAGCGAGAAATCACCCCCCGGAGGGATGGCCACGCCGCAATCCCTTCTCCTCCATTCTCCTCTTGGGATCTTGGACACGCACGCACACGCGCCCGGCGGGAGTTTAAGCCACCGGGTCCGGGACTCGAACCGTGGTTGACTACATGGGAGTTCAGCGACATAGCCATTACGCCAACTGCTGGTCCCCTTCCCTGCTTTCTAGGGGAGGCAATCGAGGCAAGGGAGCAGACCTAGGCCTGAGAGCACAGAGAGGCCGTGCGGGCACCACAGCCACCCCCTGCCCCTGACTGCCCTCTGCTGGCAGAGCCACCTCCCACACCGCACACGCCCTTCCCACCGGCTGCCCCGGGACCCGCTTGCATGGCTGGGCTCCGTCCCCTGCACCGCCAAGTCTAGGGCAGGCCTGGGCCTCAGACTTGCAGCTGGGCCCCCGGACATGGGCACGGGGTGGCTGGAGAGGGTGCCTGGGTCCCTGGCGCCTTCCGCACGGCCACGAGTGAGGGGAGGAAGCAGTTGCACGGGGGCGGGCGAGGAGTCCGCCAGAGCACAGGTGCTCGGTGTACGCCCTGGAGGGAGGAGGGCATGCCAGGCCGAGCGGGTGAGTGGGGCCCAGGGTCTCCGGTGGGGCCTCGGCCCCATCTCTGGGCAGAGGACGCCGCGGGGCGGGGCCTGCCTACCTCGATGAGCTCCGGGATGCCCTGCGGGGCTTCGGTGTCAGGAGCCTCCGGGCCCCCCGGCTTGGCCGCCACGGGTATGATGGGTGCCCCTCGGAACCTGGGAGTGGAGATGGAGCCTGGTCAGGGTGACTGGCCGGCACGCTGAGCGCACCCTCCCCCGTGCCCTCAGGGGAGCCGTGGGGGAGCAAGGCCAGCAGGACCCAGCCTCCCCTCACGGGCGCGTCGCAGATCAGAGCTTCCGCAGACGTGAACTCGGACCAGTAAGGACACGGAGGACAGCGCTCGCGTCACCAATCTCAGGCTGTGACGACAGGGAACGAACGGGTCAGGGCGAGTGCCTGTGAGAAACCGACGTCACGGATGACGCCGAAACCACGCGGGCACGGAGGGGCTGCCTCTGCCCTGCGGCCTTGCCCGCGCAACGCTGACCCAGCGGCGTACCGAGTTCTCTGCTTCCAGGACTTCTCTAGTTAGCTGGCCACCACCCACCCTCGGGACGAGGGCTCTTCCCTGGCTACAAAAATAAACACGAACAAGATGAGACCAAGCGGCCGAGCTCATGCTGGACGGGCCACCTGTGCAGGCCCGTGGGCACGCAGAGGCACTCGGACAGACGGCGCTCCGAGCAGCGCCCCACGCAGCGAGAGGGATGCAGGCGGCTGGGTCAGCTCTCCCAGAAAGCCGCCCTCGCCGCGTCCAGGGACAGCCCAGATGCATCGCCCGCCCGCCCGCCGTGCAGTCAGGCCACCTCTCTCCCCAGCATCCCGGCTGGCTCCTCCCTCTTGCCACGGCCCAGCCCCTGCTCCGGGACCCTGACGCCCCACCCCTCCGAGGCCCTTTGGCTCTGCAGCCCTCCCCGGGGCACTTGCTCTGCCCCGATGCCCCCCCCCCCCGAGGCCCACTCCCAAGTCCTGCCCTGGGTCAAGCCGCCCGCCCAGCACATGCGGCCCACCCTGCCACCCTGCCCCGCTGCCGGCATGTGCGGTGGGCAGGCCTTCCCAGGCCTCAGGAGCGGCCGCCTCAGGTTATCTGGCCATTCCTCAGGGTCTGGCTCCAGACCCTCCCTGACAGTCATCCACAGTAAGGGCCAGGCCCGTCGCCCCATGCTGCCAGCTGCTCTCCACAGTCCGTGCACACCTGAGCCAGGCCCTGACTGTGGCTGAGGGCCTGCTGGCAGGGCTCGGAGGCGCCCGGTGCTGGCCCGGGAGGAGTCGGTACCCAGGCCTCCCCCAGGATCCAGCTTGCACACACATAAGGCCTGCCCAGGACTGAACTAGGCCCGCCCCACCCCGGCCTCTCCTGCTGTCCTCACTGCCCACCCCTCCCACAGGCGTCCCTGGCCACTGTGCCTCACCTGGGCCACCCCGCCCTGGGCCACCCCGCCCTGGCACAGAGCAGCAGGGCCAACGTGCCAGAGCGGGGGCCGACGTGCCAGAACACTGAGTGCCGTGCAGAAGCAGCCCGGGCCCTGTGCAGCCTCGGTGCCGGCCTGCGGGCCACACTGGGGCCCCTGCTTGGCTCCCTGCCCTCTAGCCCCCCAGACCCTGAGCCCTCCCTGGGTGCTCTTTAGCCCGGCAGCCAGGCCACCCGCAGGGTCTGAGAACGCAGCATGCAGAGGGGCTCAGGCCCCAGAGCTGCCCGCCAGGACTGCCCGCTCCCGCTGGGCCCTGACCCCGGCCCGGAGGGACGGAGCGGGCAGCGGCGTGCACGGAGCATTCCTGAGATTAGCCAGAAAGCTTTCGGAAATTCGATTACTGCTGCCCGGGCCCTCTGGCCAGCAGACTGCAGGAAAGACTCGAGGCCCACCACCCGCGTCTGGCCCCTTCCCAAGCTGGGGGGGGGGGGGGGGGCTGCCTGTGACTTCCTGAACGTGTGCACACAGGCTTCCCGGCGCCTGGCCCCGGGGCCGGTCGGCTGATGGAGCAGAGGTCTGCGGCAGGGGCAGTCCCAGAGTGTGGCCACCAGAGCCTCTGTCCCCAGGCCCCCTCTGCCCCCTGGGCTCCCCCCTGCCCCTGGGCCCCCCTCTGCCCCCTGGGCTCCCCCCCTGCCCCCGGGCCCCCTCTGCCCCCTGGGCTCCCCCCCTGCCCCCGGGCCCCCTCTGCCCTCTGGGCTCCCCCCCTGCCCCCGGGCCCCCTCTGCCCCCTGGGCTCCCCCCTGCCCCCGGGCCCCCTCTGCCCCCTGGGCTCCCCCCTGCCCCTGGGCCCCCTCTGCCCCTGGGGTCCGCCCTGCCCCCGGGGCCCCCCTCTGCCCCCTGGGGTTCCCCTTCCCTGGCCCCCCGCAGCCCTCCTCTGGATCGGCCCAGCTGACAGGGCCACCTGGCCTGTGCCAGCACACAGAGCGGCCTCAGACAGTTCTGAGGACACAGACATGGCGGCCGGCATGCATTTGAGTCCTGGCCTGGTGGCTTGAAGACCAAGCTGGGTGTGAGTGTACACGTGCATGCCCAAGATCCCAGAGGAGAGCCCAGAGGGACCGCCACGTGGCCTCCCCTCTGGGGGGCATCTCACGTCCTCTCGCATGCTCTCTTTTCAGCAGGCACGTGCCCTATGACAAAAAGTTTAAAAAATAAATACACACACAGGACCTTACAGGCCACATGAAGGCACGTGGACAGACAGAACTCGAGGTCCAGGGTGGGCAGTGCATTTCAGGCGGCCACACTCGCCTGGGACACCCATCAACAGTCAGGCTGCGTGTAAACCTACCTCTGGCTTAGCCAGGAGGCCCCGCCTGGCCTGGTGAGATGTGCATGGCAGCCTAACACCAGTGGGTGCTCACACACGCCGACTCTGCGGCAGGCCCCACGTCACACGCCCCGTGGCACAAACACGGGACTCGCCAGCTCCCGTTCTACAGAAGAGCAACGTGGAGGCCCAGCAGTCAGTGGGAAGCTGGGGCGTGGCCGCCTCTCAGGAGTCCACTGGGCACAGACAACCTGACAGGGGAGGGCCACCCAAGCTCCACAAGGGAGGCCGGGCCAGGGGGCCCGGGGTCGCTAAGCAAAGAGCCTTGGCTGAGTCGGAAAGGGAACACAAAACATTTAAAATGAGAAAGAAACACAGGGGAGTCTGAGGGAAGACGTTGTGAGGTCCTGCCAGCTGTAACGTTCGGTGGGAAAACAGACAAACAGCCCTGACCACAAACCTGCGTCAATGCCATGAGGACGGCCGCCTCTCGTCACGCACACGCGGGGCCTGGCGGGGCCTGGGACGCCCCACAGGAGGCACTGGACAACGCGCACTCTGACTCTGCTCTGATCTCGGGGACCCAGCAAATGCTGAGGCAAGAGCAGTTTTAAATGCTCTCAGAGATAAAGACATCACCAAGAAAAACAATGGAAGAGTTTGACTACATAAATATGAGCAAATCACACACATCAAAAAAAAAGGAGAAAAGAAAAAGACTGAAAAAAAACACAGCAAATGGTGAAGACCTACTTGTAGCAGATAAGATGTGTGAGGAGCTGACAGCAACATCTTTGTTCATACTAAAGAGCCCTGGAAATCAAGAAAGGAAGCATAGGATCACAAGAGGTCAACGGACAGACGTGCGGCAGGACTTCGGACAGACGTGCGGGAGGCCTACGGACAGACGTGCGGGAGGCCTACGGACAGACGTGCGGGAGGCCTACGGACAGACGTGCGGGAGGACTACGGACAGACGTGCGGGAGGACTACGGACAGACGTGTGCCAGGACTACGGACAGACGTGCGGGAGGACTACGGACAGACGTGCGGCAGGACTACGGACAGACGTGCGGGAGGACTACGGACAGACGTGCGGGAGGACTACGGACAGACGTGCGGGAGGACTACGGACAGACGTGTGCCAGGACTACGGACAGACGTGCAGGAGGACTACGGACAGACGTGCGGGAGGACTACGGACAGACGTGTGCCAGGACTACGGACAGACGTGCGGGAGGACTACGGACAGACGTGCAGGAGGACTACGGACAGACGTGCAGGAGGACTACGGACAGACGTGTGCCAGGACTACGGACAGACGTGCGGGAGGACTATGGACAGACGTGCAGGAGGACTACGGACAGACGTGCGGGAGGACTACGGACAGACGTGAGGGAGGACTACGGACAGACGTGCGGGAGGACTACGGACAGACGTGCGGCAGGACTACGGACAGATGTGCGGGAGGACTACGGACAGACGTGCGGGAGGACTACGGACAGACGTGTGCCAGGACTATGGACAGACGTGCGGGAGGACTACGGACAGACGTGTGCCAGGACTACGGACAGACGTGCGGGAGGACTACGGACAGACGTGCGGGAGGACTACGGACAGACGTGCGGGAGGACTACGGACAGACGTGTGCCAGGACTACGGACAGACGTGCGGGAGGACTACGGACAGACGTGCGGGAGGACTACGGACAGACGTGCGGGAGGACTACGGACAGACGTGCGGGAGGACTACGGACAGACGTGCGGGAGGACTACGGACAGACGTGCGGGAGGACTACGGACAGACGTGCGGGAGGACTATGGACAGACGTGCGGGAGGACTATGGACAGACGTGCGGGAGGACTACGGACAGACGTGTGCCAGGACTCATGAAAGGGCACAGCCAGGGAGAGGACCGGCCCCGCCAGCAGAGAGCTGCCGAGGATGAGAATGGAGGCCGTCCCTGCCTCCCTGCAGGCCAAGCTCTGCTGACCTCTGTGTGCAAGGGCAGAAACTAGGTAGAAGACTACAGCAAAACGCTCATGCCCTTTGACCCAGTGATCTGACACCTGGGGCTCTCAGGAGGGAAAAACTGAAAATACAAAGCTTACGGATCTGCAAAGATGTTCACCCAAGGTTATTTATCTAAAAGAAGGAAAACTTAAGCCAACCTAAGGGGTCAACAACAGAGGGACCAGCAGATGGCGTAATGAGTGTGTCACTGGACTCCCACGTAGTCAACCTTGGTTCGAGTCCCGGACCCGATGGCTCGAAACTCACGCTGGGTGTGTGTATGTATGTGCCCAAGATCCTGAAAGGAGAGTAAAGGAGAGGGGACTGCGGCATGGCCGTAACCCCTGGGGGAGTGATCGAAAAACCAAACCAAAACAAAATAAGAAAAGGATCAACAGAGTGATGATTATGTGAGGAGCTGCTCTGTAAATGTTAAGTAGCAAAAATGGAAATAAAAATGTATATACCTCGTGATCACAATTAGAAAAAGGGGAGTATGAGTTCAGTAAAGTTGTAAGGTATAAGATAAAACAGGTGAAAATCACTGTATTTCTTTTTTTTGTTTGTTTTCGTTTTTTGCTTTTTTTGTTTTTGGAGAGGTTTTTGCTATAGGGCGCGTGCGCTTGCCAGACAGACAGAGAGAGACATAGAGACAGAAACCGAGAAATCACCCCCCAGGGGGGATGGTCACGCCGCAATCCCTTTTCCTCCGTTCTCCTCTAGGGATCTTGGGCACGCACGCACACGTGCCCGGTGTGAGTTTTAAGCCACCGGGTCCAGGATGCGAACCGCGGTCAACTACATGGGAGTCCAGCGACATAGCCATTACGCTAACTGCTGGTTTCCGAAAATCACTGTATTTCTATATAACAGCAATGAACAATCTAAAAAGGAAATTAAAAAAACAATCCTATTTAAATAGCATCTAAAAAGCTAAATATTAGAATTAAATCTAATGAGGCAAAAGACTTCATTATACTAAAAACCGCAAAATGTTGCTAAAAAATTAAAGACCTATAAAATGAAAAGATATCCCATGTTCATGAATTGAAAAATTAATACTATTAAAATGTCAATACCACCCAAAGAGATCTGTAGATCCAATGCACCCGTTAGCAGAATTCCAACTGCATTCCTACAGAGATGGAAAGGTACCCACTCAAATTCATACAGAATTTCAAAGGCCCTGAACAGCCAAAATAATCTTGAAAAAGGACAGAACCAGAGGACTCAACTTCCTGACTCTGAAATTGACTACAAAGCCACAGTCATCAAGTCAGCGTGGCACTGGAAGGTGGACGGATGTACAGACCAATGGACCAGCACAGAAAGGGGTCAGGTGATTTTGAACAAGGGTAAATGGGGGGAAAGGATACATTGTCAACAAATATTACTGAGGACGAAAAAGAACACAGCTTCTGTACTTTATACTGTGTACAAAAACCCTCAAAATTAATTGAAGAATGGGACCAGCAGTTAGCGTAATGGCTATGTTGCTGGACTCCCATGTAGCTGACTGCAGTTTGAGTCCTGGACCCAGTGGCTTAAACTCATGCCAGCGCGTGTGCGTGCGTGCCCAAGATCCCGAGAGGAGAATGGAGAAGGGATTGCGGCGTGGCCATCCTCCCTGGAGGGTGATTTCTTGCTTTCTTTCTCTCTCTCTGTCTTTCTGGCAAGTGCACACGTCCTATAGCAAAAACCTCTCCAAAAAAAAAATTAATTGAAGAAAGATCTAAACTTCAGACCTAAAACTTTAAAAAATTCTTTAAAAAAATTCTTAAATTCTTAAAATTCTTAGAAAAAAAGATTGTGGGATATATATATATATATTTTTTTTCTTTTTTCTTTTTTTTGTCCTCAGTGGGACATGAAATGGCACGGCCACTGTGGGGAGACGCAGGCAAGTTGGCAAAGAGAGGCACAGAGCCCCGGCTGGCCGCTCCTCTCCTAGGGCTACAGCATCAGGGCTGAGTGGTGACAGGGACCTAGGATGGGGGACAGACACCGTACACCCCGTCCACAGCAGCCTGGCCACAGCGACCAGGTGTAACCCAAGAGTCCGAGACACAGGGTGGAGAGAAAAAATGAGGCCTACACTGAGTGGAATACTACTCACCCATGAACAGGAGTGCCGTTCTGATACACGCCACTGCATGGATGGTCTCGAAAGCATGGCATTAAATGAGACCACCCAGACAGAGGAAGCAGTGACAGTCGGCCATAGTTACAGAAGGCACTGAGAGCAGGCAGATCCAGAGACAGGAGGGACAGCTGTCCCCAGGGGCCTGGAGAGGGGAGCCAGGGCAGTTACTGCTTAGTGGGAGAGAGGTCTCCCTGGGGCTCGCGGGGACTAGGGAACAGCAGGTGGGCACACGGCACCACCAGCGTGTCTAATGCCCGGGTCGTGCGTGTCCAAGTGGTCCAAATGGAACACAGCCTGTCTGAGTCCCCGCAGCGAGAACGGGAAGGCAGGGTGGGGGATGGACGCACCCCACGGTGTTGGCAGCTCTGCCCCCAGAGAGGTCTCGGGTGGCCTCCTCTTCTTTACCCTGTTTTCCAAGTTCCCTTTCGATTGCTCTGGACAGAAACTAGCACGTTTCAGACCAGCCCGTGGGCTAGTGGTCAGGGGGCCGAATCCAACCTGCACAACCGTGTATCAAGTACTGGCCCATGTGGCCTGAGGAACACGCAAGTGAATGTGTGTGTGCTGCTGCCTTCTGAGGGACACGCAGGTGCGTGTGTGTGTGTGTGTGTGTGTGCGCACTGTCCTCTGAGCGACACGCAGGTGTCTCTGTGTGTGTGTGTGTGTGTGTGTGTGCACTGTCCTCTGAGGGACACGCAGGTGTGTGTGTGTGTGTGTGTGTGTGTGCACTGTCCTCTGAGGGACACGCAGGTGTCTGTGTGTGTGTGTGTGTGTGTGTGCATGCTGTCCTACGTGGGACATGTAGGTGCGTGTGTGTGTGTGTATGTGTGTGCTGCCCTCTGAGGGACACACAGGTGCATGTGTCTGTGTGTGTGTGTGTGTGCACTGTCCTCTGAGGGACACGCAAGTGCGTGTGTGTGTGTGTGTGTGTGCACTGTCCTCTGAGGGACACGCAGGTGTGTGCGTGTGTGTGTGTGTGTGTGCGCTGCCCTATGAGGGACACGCAGGTGCGTGTGTGGTGTGTGTGTGTGCACTGCCCTCTGAGGGACACGCAGGTGCGTGTGTGTGTGTGTGTGTGCACTGTCCTCTGAGGGACACGCAGGTGCGTGTGTGTGTGTGCACTGTCCTCTGAGGGACACGCAGGTGTCTGTCTGTGTGTGTGTATGCATGCTGTCCTACGTGGGACATGTAGGTGCGTGTGTCTGTGTGTGTATGTGTGTGCTGCCCTCTGAGGGACACACAGGTGCGTGTGTGTGCTGCCCTCTGGGGCTGGCCGAGGACTGAGGGCTGCAGACCAGAGCTGGACAGCCCCCTCGCCCGTGCGGTGGAGGGCAGGCTGCCTGTCAGCCAGTGCACTGAGCAGGTGCGTGTGTGTGTGTGTGTGTGTGTGCGTGTGTGTGTGTGTGCACTGCCCTCTGAGGGACACGCAGGTGCGTGTGTGTGTGTGTGTGTGTGCGCTGCCCTATGAGGGACACGCAGGTGCGTGTGTGTGTGTGTGTGTGCACTGTCCTCTGAGGGACACGCAGGTGTCTGTGTGTGTGTGTGTGTGTGAGCTGCCCTATGAGGGACACGCAGGTGTGTGCGTGTGTGTGTGTGTGTGCACTGTCCTCTAAGGGACACGCAGGTGTCTGTGTGTGTGTGTGTGTGTGCGCTGCCCTATGAGGGACACGCAGGTGTGCGTGTGTGTGTGTGTGTGTGTGCACTGTCCTCGGAGAGACACGCAGGTGTGTGCGTGTGTGTGTGTGTGTGTGCGCTGCCCTATGAGGGACACGCAGGTGTGTGTGTGTGTGTGTGTGTTCGCTGCCCTATGAGGGACACGCAGGTGTGTGTGTGTGTGTGTGTGTGTGTGCTGCCCTATGAGGGACACGCAGGTGCGTGTGTGTGTGTGCACTGTCCTCTGAGGGACACGCAGGTGTGTGTGTGTGTGTGTGTGTGTTCGCTGCCCTATGAGGGACACGCAGGTGTGTGTGTGTGTGTGTGTGTGTGTGCTGCCCTATGAGGGACACGCAGGTGTCTGTGTGTGTGTGTGTGTGTGCGCTGCCCTATGATCGACACACAGGTGCGTGTGTGTGTGTGTGTGTGCACTGTCCTCTGAGGGACACGCAGGTGCGTGTGTGTGTGTGTGTGTGTGTGTGTGCGCTGCCCTATGAGGGACACGCAGGTGTGTGTGTGTGTGTGTGTGTGTGTGTGCACTGTCCTCTGAGGGACACGCAGGTGCGTGTGTGTGTGTGTGTGTGTGTGCGCTGCCCTCTGAGGGACACGCAGGTGTCTGTGTGTGTGTGTGCGCACTGCCCTCTGAGGGACACGCAGGTGTGTGTGTGTATGCGTGCTGCCCTACGTGGGATATGTAGGTGCGTGTGTGTGTATGCATGCTGTCCTACGTGGGACATGTAGGTGCGTGTGCGTGTGTGTGTGTGTGTGCGCACTGCCCTCTGAGGGACACGCAGGTGCATGTGTGTGTGTATGCGTGCTGCCCTATGTGGGATATGTAGGTGCGTGTGTGTGTGTGTGTGTGTGTGTGTGTATGTGTGCTGCCCTACGTGGGATATGTAGGTGCGTGTGTGTGTGTGTGTGTGTGTGCGCACTGCCCTCTGAGGGACACACAGGTGCATGTGTGTGTGTATGCGTGCTGCCCTACGTGGGACATGTAGGTGCGTGTGTGTGTGTGTGTGTGTGTATGTGTGTGCGCACTGCCCTCTGAGGGACACACAGGTGCATGTGTGTGTGTATGCGTGCTGCCCTACGTGGGATATGTAGGTGCGTGTGTGTGTGTATGCATGCCGTCCTACGTGGGACATGTAGGTGCGTGTGCGTGTGTGTGTGTGTGCGCACTGCCCTCTGAGGAACACACAGGTGCGTGTGTGTGCTGCCCTCTGGGGCTGGCCGAGGACTGAGGGCTGCAGACCAGAGCTGGACAGCCCCCTCGCCCGTGCGGTGGAGGGCAGGCTGCCTGTCAGCCAGTGCACTGAGCAGGTGCCGAACGTGGAGACCGACGCCCTCGCTTCTAATCGGCCAGGACTGGTGGTACTGCACCCAGAAGGGCCCACGCCTACCTGTGAACACGCTGCTCATGTGGTAAGCGGCAGGGACCTTGCCCCGGGTCTCAGAGGTGTCCCCAAGACCTGCTCTCCCCTCACTGACAGGTAAATAAAATGGCAGAGAGATCAAATAACTCACTAAGAAGAAGATATAATTTTTTATCTGCCTTCTGCAGTCTCATATCCACTTCCGCCGGGAATAACAAGGTCTGAATTCTTATGCAACACTTATCTAAATGTGTCGATTTTATCGGATTGATGAATTTTGCTAACAAAAGGCAGCCTAGGAAATCTTTTATGACATATTTGGCCATTCACCGGCTGGAGCTTTAATTTAACCAACTTGAGAATTCTGAGGCAGGTGTTGGGTCTGGAAAAATCATAAACGGGGCAGGGCAGATCAATCTTCACGACAGGGAGACAAAGCACTCGCCACCGCTTGCCCTGCTCGGGAGGGGCAGACGCGTGGCGGGGCAGGACGCTGTCTGGCCGCAGGGTCGCGGAGCCCTTCCTGTCTCCAGGCGACCGCTGCTCGGTGTGGACGGGAAGGGACCGGCCCGGAGAGGAAGAGGGAAGTTGAGCGGCGAGGCTTGCCCGCCGCATTCTCCTGGCCAGGTCGGCCCAGGTGTTGGCAGCTCTGCCTGCGGCCCCGCGCCTCCTGCTCCTCGGCCTGTCCGAGGGTCCTCCCCACCACTCACCTCTGCCTCTAGGAAACCAGCCCAGCTGCAGCGCCACGGGCACTGCCGGACGCCTGGCTGTCAGCCAGTCTCGCACAGCGCCAGGTCCAGAAGGTCCGGCCCCACCACCGCGGCCGCTGGGGGCTCACACTCGCACAGGCCGAGCTGGCCTGCCCCTCCCACGTTGGCTGCACCAACCCATCTGTCTGTCTGTCTATCCAATTTAGGAGCCGTTGGGACAAAACAGTCATCTGCCAAAATCCCTCTCCCCCGTGACTACCGAGTCGTGGCCGAGCAGAGGGCACAGTGCACGCCTGCCAGCCTCTGCACCAACCGCAGCGGGGCCCTCGCCGAGCACAACCAGGAGAGGCTCCACGCCCTCGAGGCACGCACTCCCGCCAGTGTGCTGCCCCCGGGCCGGCTTCAACGCAGCACTCCCTACAGCTGTGGCTTGGTCTCAGAGCGCCCACGGGGCAGCGTGTGCTCGGACACTCCGAGAAGCCACCCTGGGCCTCTGGCTCCCGAGCCTTGGGCCCTGCAACGGTGCGGTCTCCTGACCCGGTGCAGCCCCGCCGTGGGGCCCTGTGCCCAGTGCCCGCTCATGTCTGTGAGCCTCGCCGTGAACCTACCTGGTGTTCTCCAGGGTCTTCTGCATCTTCTTGGTCATCTTGTCGATGGCCGCCTGCCTCTTCCCTGCAGGCAGGAGGTCGATCTTGTTCAGCACCACGACCATCTTCTGGCACGCGATCTGGCCAATGACGAGGCACTCGGCAGACTGGGTCTGCATGCCCTTGGTCACGTCGATGACCAGCAGCATCAGGTCGATGATCTGGGCCCCTGGGAGGAGAGGCGGGGTCAGGAGGGGCGCAGTGCCCGGCCCCAGGCCGCATGCAGGGCGCCGGACCGGGGTGACCCCGGGCAGCCGCGGAGCCACCACGGAGGGGAGGACACCGAGGCCTCAGGTCCCAGAGGCCTGCCCGCTGCACGGCTCATACCGCAGGGCCAGGTGTGAGTGAGGGCAGGCCCGGCTCCAAACGGGTCTCACTGCACTGACCCATCGGCACAGGGCAAGGCCCCACGGGAAGAGCCCAGGTCCTGCCCTTGCTAAGAACCAGGAGACTGAGTCTGAGCATGCAGAGGACACGCATGGAGTGCAGCCGTGGTCGGGGAAATGTGTGATTAGGACAGATGCAGTTCCGGGCATGGAAACGATCCCGGAGGACTGCTGGGGGCAGAGTCCTGGGCTGTCTTGGAGGCTCTCCGCTCAACGCTGTCCCTTTACCAGTGGCGTGTGTCTACCCGGAAATAACGCAGGAGGTGCCCAAGTAAACAGCCGATGCAAGCTCGGCATGCGGCCCGGAGCCCACCGTCCTCCGACCAGAACCAAACTCCGCAGCGAGGCTCCTCGGGCCTCTCTGACCGAACGTTTCTCAGACATGCTGTGCTGCCCGCACTCGGGTGGCCTGAGACCCCGCCAGAGCACACGGCCCACCGTCTCCGCTGTCCTCCCGACCACGAGCACAGCTGGCCGTGTCCCTGGGCCCGCAGAGGCTCATGGGCAAGGCTGAGGGAGCCGCAGGAGCGGGAGGGAGCGTGGCCGTCCACTCGGTGTCACCTGTGCCGCACAGGGCCCAGTGCCCGGCCAGGCGGGCCTCCAGCTCTGCGCGGAGCCCGGCCCTAGAGCGAGTGATGCTCCCCCCCGGGCACCCAAGGCCTACTCAAGAGTAACTGCCAGGTTCCGCCTGCCTGGACCCCAAGGTAGACGAGGACACCGGCACGTTCGGAAGTGGGGGGGGCCCACAGCTGCCCAGTGGCCGAGTGCCAAGCTCCCACCCCCAGCCACCCGGACGCAGGCCGGCCCCACCCCTCCCTAACCCCCTCTCTCCATGGTCACTGGTCACTGGTGCTGCCAGGGCCTGCCTGTGCTCTTGCCGGGGCCTGTGGGTCTCCTGCCCCAGGCTGGCACTCACAGGCAGACCAGCCCGGGCACAGCTTCCTTCCCCGCGGGGCGCCCTGCCGCCTCCATCCCACCCCTAGATGCGCTCTCCTGCTGGTACGTGTCCCAGGAGGGCTCGGGTGTGACAGTGCCCCCCATACCCCGAGCTTGACCCAGACCCAGCAGGCTCGGTGCACACAGGGCCAACGGGCCGGCAGGGCCTCGTCTGCAGCCCCGTCTGGCCCCGCCAGGCTGCCTGTGCTCCAGCGGCACACGGCTCTGCTCCCGAGGGCCAGCTCCCGAGCGGACCCTCCCCAGCAGGGGACTTCTGAGGAGACCGAGGTCACGGCGACTGACTGGCCACAGAGAGCCGGGGCGCCGCGGAAGCCGGGGTCAGCGTCGGGCACCTGCCTGGCAGCGCTGTGACCGGCTTCTTCATCCCGCTTTGATCACACGGCAGGAAGCGACACGCCGGGCCCAGCTCGTGCCCCCCGATCCCGAGCACTTCCACAGAAGGCATCAAACAGCGCCCGGCTGGTTCCCACGGACCCAGGGCAGCGGCCGCTCCAGGACCGGAGGGACGGAGGGAGCGTGTGGGCGGGGAGGCAGGGCCGGGCTGGAGGCGAACAAGGGACCCCTGTGCCTCCCGGCCTATCGGGCTTCCCATCTCGCCGGCTGGCTGCAGACCCCCGAGAGGTTTGCGGAGAAATTATAACAGGGTCAGAGTTCCTCCGTGCTTTTAAAATGACAATCCCCAATTCTGTGGACTGTGTATCTTAATCGTTTCGAAAATAAAAATAATGGAAACCTTACAAAGGTCAGCATTTAACAAAATCTAAGTTTCTGTGGGAGGGACGGAAAAAAACAGGTCCAGAAAGCAGCACCGGTGGAGACGGGGCTCAGCACCCCAAGGTGGTGGGTCTAACCAGAGCTGTGGGCGCTAAGAGGGGAGAGAACATTTAAACTGAAAAAGGAGGAGACTTGTCTTTGACTGGTGACCTCTCAAACACTGCAAGGACGTGTGAGTGGGGGCTGGCAGCGCGAAGCCACAGGGGCCCCCGCCCGGCTGTGGCCACGGCCCGCTGCAGGCCTCGGTTCCTATCGCCGGGTTGCAGGTGCAGCGATGCCAGCAGGGCTGGGCAGGGGGCCGCGAGGGGTGCACAGAAGCCCTGCACAGGGCAGTCTGGGGGTGCTCACTCCCTCCACCTTCCCTGGGGCCCCAGCTTCACATGCAGGGGTGCTGAGTCCCAGCCAGAGGCCCTGGCCAGGCCCAGCCTCCACGGGGGGCTCTGGACTCTGACCCTGGTTTGCTTTTTCTTTTTTCAAGAGGTTTCTGCTATAGGGCACATACGCTCGCCAGAAAGACAGAGAGAGACAGAGAGACAGGAAGTGAGAAATCACCCCCCAGGGGGGATGGCCACGCCGCAATCCCTTCTCCTCCATTCTCCTCTCGGGATCTTGGGCACGCACGCACATGCGCCCGGCGTGAGTTTAAGCACCACGTCTGGGACTCAAACCGTGGTCGACTACGTGGGAGTCCAGCGACATAGCCATTACTCTAACTCTGACCCTGGTTCTTACCAGACACGCTCCAGGGCCACTGCTTTCCCCTCTGAACTCGTCCCCTCCGTCTGCACTTCCTGCTCACAGTGGCACCCACCACCCTAGCATCGTCGGCTGGTGCCCTCACGGCCTGAACGCAGCACCCACAGCTTGAGAGACCACACGCAGATCCGGCAGCGTGGTGGGGCCAGGCCTGCGCCGAGGCAAGGCCAGCGGCCCTGGGACGGCGCTCGCTCCGCCTCACGCCGGGCCCTCGCGGTCCTGTGCCTGGCACTCTGCAGGTACAGCCAGTCTGGCTACTCAGGCGTCTGAGCTTCGGCGGCTCCGAGACCCTCCCTCCGTAAGGGGGCCTGGGCCCGCACACAGGCAGACACGGAGCGGGCACCGCGCCGCCCGGCGTCGACACAGCTGCTGCTCTTGGCCCAAACGCTGCATTCCCAGCCCTCTGGAAGCGCCGGGGGTGAGGCCGGCTGGCGAGGGCGGAACGTGGGCGAGCGCGAAGGTCCACTGCCCTCCCCACGCGCAGCCTGGGCATGACCCTGCAGGAGCGCGAAGAGCCACTTACTACCACCTGAGGGCCCAGAGGGGTGACGCGGCTGTCAGCAGAGCAGGGGCAGGAGAGGCACGACAGGAGCCACGTAAGGGACAGAGGCGACGTGCACAGCCGCTGACAAGACGGCGACAGACCAAGGTGCTGGGCGCCCCCAGATGGAGAAGAGGGCACCGGGAGGGAAGAGACGAGAGACACGAAACCAGAACTGGGAACAAGCAGGGAGAGAGGAGCAGGTTGGCAGCACAAAGCCCACACGTCTCACCGCCAGGTGACAGCATGGCAGTGACACCATGGGACAGGGCGGAGAAGGCCCGGGTGGCTCCCAGGAGTTCCCGAGCACCCCAGGCTGTGTGCATGCCACAGCACTCTGCTGGGACGAGGAGTGCGTCAGCGAGGGGAGGCCGGGAGGAGAGAGGCCGGGGAGGAGAGAGGCCGGGGAGGAGAGAGGCCGGGGAGGAGAGAGGCCGGGGAGGAGAGAGGCCGGGGAGGAGAGAGGCCGGGGAGGAGAGAGGCCGGGAGGAGAGAGGCCGGGGAGGAGAGAGGCCGGGGAGGAGAGAGGCCGGGAGGAGAGAGGCCGGGAGGAGAGAGGCCGGGGAGGAGAGAGGCCGGGGAGGAGAGAGGCCGGGGAGGAGAGAGGCCGGGGAGGAGAGAGGCCGGGAGGAGAGAGGCCGGGAGGAGAGAGGCCGGGGAGGAGAGAGGCCGGGGAGGAGAGAGGCCGGGGAGGAGAGAGGCCGGGGAGGAGAGAGGCCGGGAGGAGAGAGGCCGGGAGGAGAGAGGCCGGGGAGGAGAGAGGCCGGGGAGGAGAGAGGCCGGGAGGAGAGGCTGGGGAGGAGCCCGTGGAGGCTGTGCACATCCAGGGGAAGGGGAGGAGAGGCCGCAGAGGTGGGATGGGCAAAGACACACACATGGTAGCTCGAAGCCAACGCCCCCACACTGCCTTCCCCTGTAGCAAGAAAAATGCCAGGTGAGTCCACTGAATTCCTGCTCTCCGCCGTGGGGTGACGGCCACCCTGACCGTGCCACACACAGCCGCCGTGTGCCGAGTGCTCGCCTGCCTGGTGCCGGTGTCCCCAGATGACTCCAGAGTTCTGGCACCGTGTCCCCCTCCACAGGCAGGCCGGGAGACCAGGCCACAGGTCTCAGGCTCCAGACAGGAAAGAAGAGGAACCAGGACCTCCGGGCACAGCTGGCCTGTGTGCCAGGCGGTCATGCACACTGGCAAAGCCCCCTGGGAGGCCAGGCTGGCGACAGCGTGTACAGCGGGGCACACGCAGCAGGAGCCGCCCATGCCGTGAGCAGAGCTCCCCCGGCCGCTCATGGCCGCCCGTCTGCAGGAGCACGGTCTGGAGGGGGAGCTTGACGCGGCTCCAGGCACCAAGCGGCCAGCACCCCCTGGGCAGGGCCGGCGCCCACGGCACCTCACTGGACACACAGCACTGCCACGCCACAGGTGCCCCCGAGTCAGGGCCTCCTGGCGTGGCAGGAGCCTCTGGAACTTCCAGGAGACGCTGGGCAGCTCACTCCCGGGGAGTCCCACCCCGTGGCGGGCAGGGCGGGGAGGGCCACGACGCGGAATACGTCAAACCACGTGCCTGCGTCCCTGAGCCAGAAAGACTCTACCGGTCAAAGTGAAGCTCTGTGTCACCAAAGGCCGCTGTCCTTCAGAGGTGCGAGGCTGGGACGAGAAAGCAAGCACTGCCCCCCGTCCGGCCAGACGCCAAAGTGCCTGCGGGCTCAGGCGCCGACCAGAGACCCCTCCACGTGCCTGGAGGGCGCCAGCTCACCTCGCTGCGTCTACTTCTGCGCATCCTGGGTTTCCCCCACAATGGGGAGGGCAAGAGAGGCGGGCATCCCTCGCCGGACCACCCGCGCGCCGTCCGCGGGTCACAGGCACGGACGCACCTGGCACACGCCGGGCTCGGGGTGTGAACGCAGGCCCCTCCCACGTGGGTCCGCTGTGCCGCCGTGGTGACGCGCTGACATGCACGAAGTCATCTCAGACACAGTGGGGCGCCCCTCCTGCCGGCAGCTGGTTCCCCCCACGAGGTGGCTGCAAACAGACCCCGACAGAGCCTGCTCCTTCCACGACACCAACCGCCAGGCCGCGGAACTTCTTCACACCATGGCTGTGGCCGGCCTGCCCACACACACGGCGGAGTTCCCAAAGGTGAGACTGAGCTCCGCACCGCCCTCAGGGTCACTTCCCTGCAAGTTCCAAATCGCTCCAGAACGCAACCTCAAACGGAAACAGCAACAAAAGACGTCAAGCCGGGGCTTGGGGAGGGCGCCGGGGCCTGAGCACGCAGCGGCAGGTGTCTCAGGACGGCGGCTCCCTCTGCTCATCGCACAGGAAAAGACAGACGCAGAGGGGCAGGAAGTGGCCCGCTGGCCCGCTGCTGGCCCACGAGCATGGGATTCGAACCCAGGCCTGTGGTGAGCAGAGCCAGCCACACCCAGCCACAGGGCCTGTCGAGTCTGAGCCTCACGCCCCACTGCGAGGCCAGACGTCCCCCTCCCCCCAGAAACAGGAGACGGGCCCAGAGGGACCTGCAGGACAGCTTCCTGGGAGGCGGGCGGGGAAGGTGCCGGGGGCGGCCCTACGGATCTCGGCCCCCTTCAGCGCCATGGGCCTGGGGGGCACGAACGACACCAGGGCACCCCTCGGGGACTCGCTGCCTGCGGCACCCACGGCCCTGCGTGCGCCGTCGCCAGCCTCTCATGGCAGACGCGCTCACGCTGAAACGAGCCGGCATGATCCCGCAGCACCGGGCTCGCCGCAGGGTCCTGCAGGGCGCGGCGGGCAGCGGGGGCTGAGGGGCTCGGGAGGACAGAGGCACATCCCCAGAGCCAGGGCCTTGCTGAGGACGCTGTGTGGGTGAGCCGGATCTGACCGTCACACAGGACACGCGTGCTGCGACGCCACAGGGCATGCCGCGAAGACGGGCCACGCGACGCAAACGGGAAACTATCGATAAACCAGCTGGAAAGGGAGGTGAGCCAGGCACGGCCGGACGGTCCCGGGACCCCCGGACGGGATGCCCGTGCGCACGCTCGGCCTGTGGCCTGCTGGCCACAAACGGGCATCGGGAGACTTGCTGGTCGGGACAGGGGGACAGGGAGGACCGGCACGCAGGGCCTTGCTGTGCGCCAGGCGCCCCGACACCACCTCGAGGGATGCGGAGCCGATGCCATTCCCAGCTCCCGTCCCCAGGACGAGGCCGCGTGGCCATTACACTGAAGTCAGAGGGTTAGCGCCACCGGCCACCAGCACCCTCCCAGAAGTGAGCAGGGCTGCAGGCTCCGCGGAGCCAGGGCCGGCCGCGTCCTGAAGCTGCAGCATCAGCGCCCGCGGGCCGGCCTTCCCACTGACCACACGGCGGCACGCCTCGGCTCGCGTGGCGAGAAGCAGCAGAACATGGAGTTCGAAACGTAGAAATGAAGTCATTGTGGCCCGCGAGCTGTAATTGGATTTCATGCTTTACAAGGGAATGAAAGAGGGCTTCCTTGCATGCACTGTCTGCCGCCCTCCCGGCAGCCCTCCCCATGTAACCGCTTTAGGGTCCTCCACCGCCGAAGAGAAAATAGGATTGAGGAGCCCTCCGCTCTCAAGTGTCACCACCACTCGGGGCGGCTCGGTTCTAATGTGCACTTCCCATTCTGGGTAAGAGGAAATTCTTCAATTAATAAACCGGGTGTGCGGAGGCCAGTCCTGAAGGCTTAATCAACTTCATCTGTACTTCGGATAAAAAGACTGCCTATTCTACTTTTTCCCCGTTTTCCTTCTTTAAAAAAATAATAAAATGAATGTTTTATTTTAAATTCTTTGAGTCGTATCTCCTGTTTCAGGAAATATTGTCTATTACATGCAGGGAGTATGAGAACCCCACCGCCACTTTCGCTTTTGCTAAGAAGTTTTATTCAAGAAAAACTAAGTTGTCCTCTGCCCTCACGTGCGGGAAGAGCTTGGGAGAGGACACGGCTCACACAGGAGCTTGGCGGAGAGCTCACGGGGCTGGGAGAGGGAGGAAACAGAGCGCCAAATATGGAGACAGGGCCTCTGGACGAGACGGCGGGAGTGGGCCAGGAGCAGGGGCACTGCTATGGCGGCCGGGTGGCCCAAGCAGGCTGCTCTGTCAGCGATGCCTCAGGTCGGCGGCAAAGCCTGCCCGGGGAGGCCTGCGTGGGACGTCGGGTCTGGGGCAGGGTGGACAGACGGCAGCTCGGATCCCGGGGAGGCCTACGGCAGCCCGGATCCCGGGGAGGCCTGCGCGGGGCGTCGGGTCTGGGGCAGGGTGGACAGACGGCAGCCCGGATCCCGGGGAGGTCTGCGCGGGGCGTCGGGTCTGGGGCAGTGTGGACAGACGGCAGCTCGGATCCCGGGGAGGCCTGCGCGGGGCGTCGGGTCTGGGGCAGGGTGGACAGACGGCAGCCCGGATCCCGGGGAGGTCTGCGCGGGGCGTCGGGTCTGGGGCAGTGTGGACAGACGGCAGCTCGGATCCCGGGGAGGCCTGCGCGGGGCGTCGGGTCTGGGGCAGTGTGGACAGACGGCAGCTCGGATCCCGGGGAGGCCTGCGCGGGGCGTCGGGTCTGGGGCAGGGTGGACAGACGGCAGCCCGGATCCCGGGGAGGTCTGCGCGGGGCGTCGGGTCTGGGGCAGTGTGGACAGACGGCAGCTCGGATCCCGGGGAGGCCTGCGTGGGGCGTCGGGTCTGGGGCAGTGTGGACAGACGGCAGCTCGGATCCCGGGGAGGCCTGCGCGGGGCGTCGGGTCTGGGGCAGGGTGGACAGACGGCAGCCCGGATCCCGGGGAGGTCTGCGCGGGGCGTCGGGTCTGGGGCAATGTGGACAGACGGCAGCTCGGATCCCGGGGAGGCCTGCGTGGGGCGTCGGGTCTGGGGCAGGGTGGACAGACGGCAGCCCGGATCCCGGGGAGGTCTGCGCGGGGCGTCGGGTCTGGGGCAATGTGGACAGACGGCAGCTCGGATCCCGGGGAGGCCTGCGTGGGGCGTCGGGTCTGGGGCAGTGTGGACAGACGGCAGCCCGGATCCCGGGGAGGCCTGCGTGGGACGTCGGGTCTGGGACAGGGTGGACAGACGGCAGCTCGGATCCCGGGGAGGCCTGCGTGGGGCGTCGGGTCTGGGGCAGTGTGGACAGACAGCAGCCCGGATCCCGGGGAGGCCTGCGTGGGGCGTCGGGTCTGGGGCAGTGTGGACAGACGGCAGCTCGGATCCCGGGGAGGCCTGCGTGGGGCGTCGGGTCTGGGGCAGTGTGGACAGACAGCAGCCCGGATCCCGGGGAGGCCTGCGTGGGACGTCGGGTCTGGGGCAGGGTGGACAGACGGCAGCCCGGATCCCGGGGAGGCCTGCGCGGGGCGTCGGGTCTGGGGCAGTGTGGACAGACGGCAGCTCGGATCCCGGGGAGGCCTGCGTGGGGAGTCTGGGGAGGCCTGCACGGGGCGTCGGGTCTGGGGCAGCGTGGACAGACAGCAGCCCGAAATGCATGACTAAACCAGAGAGGCTTTCCCAGTAGCACCGAGTAAATGCTCAGACTTGCTGACAAGCAACAGCGGGACATTACGGGGAACGGAGTGATCTCAGCTCTCCCACGGCGTGGTCACAGGGACAGGCTGTGCTCAGGCCCCATCGAGGAGGGCAGCTCCAGTCGGAGCCCCTGCGCCACCCGCTGTGTGGCCCTGCAGGGTCTGAGCTCTTGTCAGCTCTTCCCCTGTGACCGGGACAGACCACGCCCGGCTGTGTGGGGAGGTGAGTGGGCCAAGGGCAGGGGGACCAGCGCTGGGGCCTGGCAGTGGGCACCGCAGGCACTAGCCACGCTATCAAGGTGCTTCAGGGAAAGTGTTTTCTTTGAGTCGGCCTTTTCAGGAAGTTCCACAACTCTGAGTCCCGTCGACGGGAAGGCCTCGCTGTTGGTCACCGGGTCTTGGCCCTGCTGCCACGGCACCAGGCAACTGCCCGTCCAGGGAGACTGCGGCTCAGAAAGCCCAGAGCAGAGGCTAGCACACAGCAGGTGCTCGTGGCAGGGGCAGGGAGGCTGGGCACTACCCCACAGCCCGTTCCCGCAGTGCCGCTGCACTGCTCCTGAAGACCGGACGCAAGGGCCCACGGGCATCTCGGGGGCGTGGCCCCACCACACCCTACGTGTGGGGCCCTGCGGGCCACAGCGGGCAAAGGCTCTGCGGGGACACAGGGCCCCAGGCAGCAAGCACAGGGAGGCCTGTCCCCTCAGGCCAGCTGCGAGATGGGGACCAGCTCTGCTTGGCTGAAGGCACCTGCGAACGGCTCGGGGTCGGGACACAGCAGGCACACACGTGCATACGACCCTCTCATGCTCCTGGACCCGTGCGCCCCTGGCCCCCAAGTCCCGGCGCTCAGTAAGGCCTTTGCTGAAAGGCAGTGGCAAGCAGAGGCCCGGACGCCAAAGCCCCAAGGCCAGAGGCACTGCACACGAGCGAGACAGGGGCAGGGCGTGGCTGCAGGGCAGGCTCCCCAGCTCGCTGGCCAGCAGGAGTCGCCAGATCTTCTGGCTGTAAGAGAAGCCAAAAACCCTGGCTAATGAGTTCTGCCAGCTCTTACATGTGGTGCCTGTCCAATGTCAGACAGAGCACGCCCGAGCGCCAAGACCGCCTCAGCCCCGTGTACGGTGGAGCGTGTTCGTGTCGGAAGGAAAGGGGAAGAAGCAGAGGGATGCGAGCCCAGGCTTCCTGCTCCAGGGAGCCAGGCGCCTGCATGTGGGTGGGACGGCGGTGCCAGGAGCCCCAGGAGAGAGCACCATGCTCCAATGCCCCTGGTGGCACAGGCCTGGGGGGTCAGACAGCCCAGCTCAGCCCGGCCCCCAGCTGGTGGTGCTCAGTGCTCTAAGCATGGCGGTCGGGTCCAGTCCCGGAGCGACCCCCACAACGCCCCCGCTGGGCACAGGGCGGCCGGGTCCAGTCCCGGAGCGACCCCCACAACGCCCCCGCTGGGCACATGGCGGCCGGGTCCAGTCCCGGAGCGACCCCCACAACGCCCCCGCTGGGCACAGGGCGGCCGGGTCCAGTCCCAGAGCGACCCCCACAACGCCCCCGCTGGGCACATGGCAGCCGGGTCCAGTCCCGGAGCGACCCCCACAACGCCCCCGCTGGGCACATGGCAGCCGGGTCCAGTCCCGGAGCGACCCCCACAACGCCCCCGCTGGGCACAGGGCGGCCGGGTCCAGTCCCGGAGCGACCCCCACAATGCCCCCGCTGGGCACAGAGCGGCCGCGTCTGTCTGGTCCCAGGTGTGACCCCCACGATGCTCTCGTTGCAGACGGACACCTCAAGGCACAGCAGCTTGAATTGTGCAGGACCGGACTCAGAGCCCTCTATTCCAGAAGCACCGTGCCCCCTCTGGGGAGTGAAGGCCCTAGGAAGGCAAGGCCAGAGCACTCATGCCCGGGAAGGCATGCGTTGGCGCCATCACCTCACACCCATGCTTGGCTCTTGGCCGCTGCTCCACAGCCCTCCGTGGTCCCTGCAGACCTGCCTGGGCCGGCTCTGGGGTGCCTTCCCACAGGACGCGCGCCAGCAGGGCAGGGCAGGCTCGGAGCACAGTTGCCAAGGCCAGGGAGGACCGGCCTTTGACTCGCTGCCCGGGCAGGCCTGAGGCGGCACGAGCTGGGCTCGCTGGGCCTCAGCACGATGCCCTAGGCCCATCGAGAGGTGGGTGCCCGCTCAGAGACGCGGCCGGCAGGCAGGCACGCAGCTGCAGTGACCACGCCAGGACAAGGCGCAGGCTCAGGGAGAGCCGGGGTTGCAGGGGCTGCGCCCGCTGGGAGAAGGCTCCCGCAGGCCTGGGGGCGGAGCCTCACACCCACTGCATGATGTGCCCCAGCCCACTGCCAGCTCGGCCCTGCTCCCTTCCAGCCCACCCCGGGTGCCCGGGGCAGCGGCCCTCACCACCGCTCTCTGGGTCCCAGGCCACGGAGCACCATGCTGCCATAGGAGCGAGGCCGCGCAGCTGCCCAACCCCGGGCTGCCAGCTCCCCGCAGCCACTCTGAGGGCCTCGGGAGCTGGTGGCCGGCCAGCGGCCAGCGGGGACGGAGGGGCGTGCCCGAGTGAGAGCGGCCGAGTCAGCAGATTCCTCCATGGACGGGCGGATCAGCGCACGGCCTCGGCTGCCAAGCCAGCCATGGAAGCGAGCAACGCAAATGAGTTCAAGACGCGAGCGGGCGAGTTCCTGGACGGCTCAGCAGGCTGCATCTCGGAAGCGGCAGGGACACACGCCACCGTGGAGCCCAGGGGGCCTCCACATCCCAGGCCGCGCCCGTCAGCAGGAAGGCCCCCTGGAGGAGGGGTCCCAGCAGGCGGCACACCCTCGGAGCTCCCCCTCTCCACTGGCCATTCCCTTCCCAAGGCGCTCCGTGGCTCCTGCAAGCCAGCTCTGGCAGACTGCCAGGCACCCGTCTCCACCTGGTTCTGCCCTCAGAACCTCATCCCAGGGCTGCCCACGAGGGAGACACACCGGGCTGCGCTGCACGGAGACGCACAGGCCCAGGAGAGGAGCACGGCGCAGCTGCGGGGAGGGAGCCGCTCCGGGGGGAGGCCCCATGGAGGCTGTGGAAGCCCAGCTGGCAGTACAGGGGTGCCGAGCACGCAGCCTTGGGAAGGTGGGGAGGGGCGGATCCCGGCGAGCTTTGTCAGAAGAGCATGGACTGACCGGGGACGCAGAGCACTGGCCCACAGACCAGATATGATTCACAGCGACAGCTCGGGACAGCTGTTCCCAACCCTGAGAGCGGCCCACGTGTGGCCCAGCAGGGAACACAGCGGGTCCTTGGGAGGGACTCGGTTTGCTAGGCTCTCGGGCCTCTGGCTCTGACACCTCCCTCACTGGCCCCTGCAGGGCAGCCTAGCCTCGGGCCGGCCCCAGACGCCCACCTCTCCACGAGCCGTGTCCGCCCAGGTGGGGCCGGCCCTGTCCTCGCTGCCCCACGAGGACGCAGGGTCGCCTCTGCACTCTCAGCCGGACATCCCTGCCCTGCCCCACCGGGCCAGGTCAACCCTCGACAGCTCTCACTGAGGGTCTGAGCCTGGGGGCCGCCTTCGTGAGATCCAAGGGCTTCCTCTCGGTCCTTCCTCAGATTCGCCCACTCTTCTCTTCTCCATCGTGTCCTCACCTGGCTACAGCCTCTACTTCTTCACTTATATTCCTATTTTAAAGTGTATCTTGGTGTAGTGATTACGTCACTGGATTCCCACAGTCAACCATGGTTCAAGTCCCAGACCCAGCAGCTTAAAACTCACACCAGGTGTATGTGTGTGCGTGCCCAAATCCAGAGAGGACAATGAAGAAGAGACTGGCATGGCCATCCCCTCTGGGGGTGACTTCTCGCTGTTTCTTTGTCTCTCTGGTGAACGCACATGCCCTACAGCAAAAACCTCTCTACAAAAGAAACAGTGTATCTCAAAATGTTTTGGTTTCTAGTCCCTAAAACACGACTTGTCCTGCATGTCTGAATGTTCTGTGTCCTGGTGGTAACGTTCCTCCTGTATTTTTGTCTGTGACTTATCCTTAGCAGGGTTGTTTCCTATGGTGGCCTGTGGGGTGACTGCAGAGGGTCGTGGAGGGCCTGTGGGGTAACTGCAGAGGGGTGTGGGGTGACTGCGGAGGGCCGTGGGGTGACTGCGGAGGGGTGTGGGGTGACTGCGGAGGGGTGTGGGGTGACTGCGGAGGGCCGTGGGGTGACTGCGGAGGGGTGTGGGGTGACTGCGGAGGGGTGTGGGGTGACTGCGGAGGGGTGTGGGGTGACTGTGGAGGGCCGTGGGGTGACTGCGGAGGGGTGTGGGGTGACTGCGGAGGGGTGTGGGGTGACTGCGGAGGGCCGTGGGGTGACTGCGGAGGGGTGTGGGGTGACTGCGGAGGGGTGTGGGGTGACTGCGGAGGGGTGTGGGGTGACTGTGGAGGGCCGTGGGGTGACTGCGGAGGGGTGTGGGGTGACTGCGGAGGGGTGTGGGGTGACTGCGGAGGGGTGTGGGGTGACTGTGGAGGGGTGTGGGGTGACTGCGGAGGGGTGTGGGGTGACTGCGGAGGGTCGTGGAGGGCCTGTGGGGTAACTGCGGAGGGGTGTGGGGTGACTGCGGAGGGGTGTGGGGTGACTGCGGAGGGCCGTGGGGTGACTGCGGAGGGGTGTGGGGTGACTGCGGAGGGGTGTGGGGTGACTGCGGAGGGCCGTGGGGTGACTGCGGAGGGCCGTGGGGTGACTGCGGAGGGCCGTGGGGTGACTGCGGAGGGGTGTGGGGTGACTGCGGAGGGGTGTGGGGTGACTGCGGAGGGCCTGTGGGGTGACTGCGGAGGGCCTGTGGGGTGACTGCGGAGGGCCTGTGGGGTGACTGTGGAGGGCCGTGGGGTGACTGCGGAGGGGTGTGGGGTGACTGCGGAGGGGTGTGGGGTGACTGCGGAGGGGTGTGGGGTGACTGCGGAGGGCCGTGGGGTGACTGCGGAGGGGTGTGGGGTGACTGCGGAGGGGTGTGGGGTGACTGCGGAGGGGTGTGGGGTGACTGTGGAGGGCCGTGGGGTGACTGCGGAGGGGTGTGGGGTGACTGCGGAGGGGTGTGGGGTGACTGTGGAGGGGTGTGGGGTGACTGTGGAGGGGTGTGGGGTGACTGCGGAGGGCCGTGGGGTGACTGCGGAGGGCCTGTGGGGTGACTGTGGAGGGCCATGGGGTGACGGGGTGTTTCCTGTGGGGCCCCATGAGTGACTGCAGGGCCCGTGGGGTGACCGGGCCCCGTGGCAACAGCCAGCCTGGGAGTGCCCAGATGTCGAGCCAGGCTCCCTGAGCGTAGGGACTGAGGTGGCCTGTGGGTCCTGGGGGTCTCCGGGTCTTTCTCCCTGGGGCGAGGGAGACAGTCAGCCCCCCGGAGGTGACCAGGGACAGGCGTGCACAAGAAGTGCCGTCCCGCATGCGCCCGACCCTCCTCCCAGGCTCCGCCCACTGCCTGGTGCCCTGCCCTCACGCTCACTTACCCAGACCTCCGCGTGCTGGGGACTCAGGGCTCCAGGGCCGCACAGCCCACGTGCCCACAGAGCGCGAGGGAACACGTTGGACCACTAGGACCACGTCGGCATGCCTGGGGCACCGGGAGACACACAGGGGACTGAGGCCTGGCGACTGGAGGCCGCTCTGGTGCGCGGAGCACCGCAGGGCAGCCGTGTGGGCTCCCAGCAGAGGGGACGCGTGCCCTGGTGCTGGCCGCTCTGCCCTCGGGGCCTGTCCTGCACCTCCCGTCCCACACCGCCACAGGGACGCTGCGAGCTGGCCACCCAGGGAGCCCGAGACCAGCCTGCAGGTGCCCCAACCCGGCCTCAGGGCACACTCGGGCGGATGGCTGCGTCAGGCAGCCGCAGACCCAGGTCCTCAGGACGGTGGGTTGAGGCTGCGGGGGCAGAGCCTGGTGGGTCTGCAGGAGCTCCCTGTGTGGGGGAGTCTCGGACAGCCCCTCTGCCAGCCGGGGGCCCTGCACCCCAGCCCGCCAACCAGTGCCTGAGTCGCTGTGTCACCTCCTGCCTGCTGGACCTGTCTCTGGGAGACCTTGCGGATCCCCAATGGCTGCTGGGGCTCCGGCATCAGTGACAGCAGTGCCACCCGCGGGGCAGGTGCCATGGTTCCCTCTTTCCTGCCAGGGGACTGTCTCCACCCAGGATGCCCCGAGAGGGGCTTGCCAGCCTGCAGCCAGGAGTCCGGGCCCCGACCCCCATCCCCACCCTGCCCACACTGAGGATGGAGTCTCAGTCCTCCAGTCCCCCTGCAAGGTGAGGGTGGCTGGTGCCGACCCACGGCTCTGGAGCCAGGAAAGCACAGAGCCGCTGCCAGGGTGCTGCCAAGCGCGGAACTACTGTCTGCTGTTCGTGCTCTCGGGGCCCTGCAGGCACCCCTTGCACAGCAGGTCGTGCTGGGTCCCGGGACCTGCGAGGGCTCCTCCGAGACCCTGGTGTCACTGAAACCATGCCAGCGCCCACTGTTGGCCGAGCACTGTTCTGGGGGTGGCAGCTGTTACAGCCCGCAGGAGGCCCGGTCCTCATAGCGCTGGCTCCGGAGGGAGACTGACAGCCGGCACACTCCCAACAGCGAGACTGGAGTCGTGCGCGGGCACACAGCGGCCCAAGCGGCCCTCCGCTACCTCAGCGTGGCCTGCCGCCCCGCGCACTGGGCCCCGCAGCTGGCGTGGGGCACTCAGTGCAGAGCTCCGACTGCTGAGACAGAGTCGTGCCCACCTACGACGGGGCGGAAGGAGAGCCCTCCCCTCTGGGAACGGCCAAGGTACGACGCAGCAAGGAGCACTCAGTGCGTGTCGAGCTGCAGGAACACCACCAACCAGAGGGCCCAGGAGGACGTCTTGCTCACACGGTGCCCGGCATGCAGGGCGTGGGCGAGGCCAGGCCAGCGAGGCACACGCCCACTGCGGCGCACCGCCGGCCGCCGGGATGGCCTGTCCACATGTGGTGAGCCAGGCAGGGCCGGCGGCCCTGGGAGACCTGGCGTCGCGCCCGCACAGAGCCAGCCCCATCTGCTGGTTCCGAGCTACAGCTGCTGTCTGGGCCACGCTGCCAAGCACGTAAGACAGAGCTGGCCACTTTCCTGGCCACGATGAAGCAGGAGCTGAAGCTCGGGGTCCTGTTACCGGCCGTCTCCGCAGCGGCTCTCCCGCTCTGGCCTGCTCAGGCAGGGACGGAGCCGTCTCCCGTCCTCCCCCGAGGCGCTGACCCGAGGCTCTCGCCGCCATTCAGAGCCCTCACACAGCCAGCGGGACCTGCGGCCCCCGCCCGTCCCCAGGCCTGGATCCGACCCAGCACCGTGCTGTGCACCCCCGGACGCACAGACCTGCCGTGGACCTCGGTGCTGGGGGGCGGCATAGAGTGCAGCTGCCCAGGAGGGGGCACCTCAGCAGGCAGAGAAGGCAGCAGGGGCCGGGCGGGGAGGGAGCTGGGCAGTGCGGCAGGTGGGCAGGCCTCAGGGCCTGACAGCCGAACCTGTGGGGCACGGCCCGTCGGCCTGGAGGGTCAGGGAGGCGAGGTGCGGCCCGGCCCGGCCCAGGCTTGATGGACGGCACCTCCACCCCAGCACCCATCTCGTCAGGACGGCGCCCACACCGCCCGGAGCCCACATGGCGGCCTGCTGGTGGTGCCCTCGCCTCCCCTCGGACCGCACGGCCAGGGCAGAGGGATGCTCCCCACCCCCCGGGTGGCAGCAAGAGCTCACCCGGCGCAGGCGAAGCCCGGGCGAGAGCGCTCACTGCCACACGAGCCTCCAGGGCAGCAGCTGCCGGCCTCCGGGTCCATCCCACAGTTGGGGCAGTGCTCACTTCACGTGGCCATGGCCTCGCGGCGAAGGCGCCCCAGCACAGCGCTAGAGCGAGAAGGCGGGAGGGCCTGGAGAGTTCGCGGAAAGTGCATGCCATGAAGACTGCGCCTGGTCTCCTGCTCGTTTTTTTTTGGCGCCGAAATAAACTAGCACCCTAATTCCATCTGTCCACCAGCTTTTCACCATCTCGCCGTGGGAGCACGTACAGGGTCTGAACCAGGAGGGTCAGGGTGGGCACGGAGCCTCCAGGGGGTGGCTGGAGACGCCTGACCCTGCCTCCCCTGCACCCCGGAGGGCCTGGGCCTCATGGATCTCCGGCCGGCTTCGGCCACATCCCTTGCAGCAGCATGGTCACTGCCAGGCAGCACGGTGCGGGACAGGCCCGACGTCCAGAGGGCGGGAGCGTGCCCCCTTTCCCTCCCCACTGCAAATGCCTGGGTGTCAGGAGCCAAGATTCCAGTTCCGGGTGGGCAGGGGACCCAGACCTGGCCCCTTGCCGCTCCCACGACTTCTGCTGCAACGCAAGGAGGGCGCCGTCCCGCTGTGGGGCGCGGGGAGGTCGCAGCTCAGGGCCACCAGGGCCTGCGGGGCCTGCCAATGGTGGGGAGGGGCAAGGCAGGGACAGAGCCCTGACACCACCAAGATCTGGATCCAGCTGTGCTTAAAGCTAGCCCTCACTTGGACCAGCAGACGGCGTAATGGTCACGTCACTGCACTCCCACGTAGTCAACCACAGTTCAAGTCCCGGCCCGAGCGTGTGTGTGCGTGCCCAAAGTCCTGAGAGAAGAATGAGAAGGGATTGCAGCACGGCCACCCCCGGGGGGTGATTTCTCGCTGTCTGTCTGTCTGGTGAGCACACGTGCCCTATAGCAAAAATCACCAACTTCCTGGCTTTAAGAGTCAGTTTGGGGCCAGCAGGTTAAGGCGCTGGCCTCCCACATAGCCACCCAGTGTTCAAACCCCAGGCCCCGCAGCTGGAAAATCTTGCTGGGTGTGTGCACGCGTGCCTCAAGTCCTGAGAGGAGGCCGGAGAAGGGGTCATGGCATGGTCACCCGGGTGATTTCTTACTTTCCCTGTCTGTCTCCTTCCGGTGAGCATGTGTACCCTGTAGAAAAACACTGAAACTAGAAAGCCAGTCTGAGTGGACTTTAGCCTCGACAGACCACAGTCACACACGATTTGTCAGCCCAGCCTCACCGGGGCCACCTACAAGCACGTCCCGGGTCGTCCGACCCAGCCTCTGCGCCAGGCCCAGGGTCCCTGGCCAGCCCCGGGGTGAGGCTCTGCTGCATGCCGGCCACTGTTTGCCCAGCAGCAGGACACGCCAGGCCCCGCCTGGAAGACCACACTGCCTTGTGCTCAGCCTCACCTCAGACCCGGGAGGACAACACCATGCTTCACCCCGCAGCCCGGTGCTGACAGGAGCCTCAGATCTGGACGCGTCCGTGGCCAGCGTGGGAGCTGAAGCCGTTGCATGCCGGGGTCCTGGCGACCGCCCATGCAGCCGTAGCACCCACTGGCAGGAGGACAGGGTGCTGTGAATGAGCTTACCGACACTCACGGGCCACGTGTCTTAGAAGCCAATCCCCAGTAGCCTCCCGGGCTGCCTGTCACCTAGACACAGACCCTGTGTCACGAGACGCTGTCAGCCTAAGCACGCCCTCACACCTGTGCCCTTCTGCGGCTGCAGAGAGCTCGAGATTCATATTAGGAAAACTAGCAAGGGTTCCCCCAAGTTTCTGAGCCCAAACCAATTTGTACATGAACTGCGTTCCCTACAAACTTTCTGAAGCCCGTCACACACCAGGAGCAGGAGCCCTGCTATCAGCGGCGGCCCACCGCCCCGTATAGCGCCCTGGCCAACGCTCAGGTGGCACAGGGTCAGGGTGGTGCAGCTCCGCCCTGGAAAGAGGGCTCTGGACACCGCGTCACGGCACCCTCGTGCTACCCGTCGGCCCGCTCTGCCGCTGGCTTTCTATGAGCTCGTCTCGTAACTGGTGGTTGCAAAACCAGCCCGAGCGCTCCGCCGCACTGACGGGCGCAGAGTTTTAGTCTAGCCATCTGGTTTCGTATAACGAAGAAAACTGAATTTTTTGACCTCATATCAAATTTTCTAACCAACTTAATTGTATTAGTGACGTGTCACTGAATGACTTTTCTTGAGCCAAAATTTTTCTTATTAAATCGCAGACTAAAGTTATGCCCAGCAACGAAACGTGGCAGGATTGCGAGGGCCTGAGGGGAGTCCCAGAACGCTGGGCTCGGACACGTCATTCCTGGGCCACGGCCACAGCCACGGCCGACAGGACAGCGGACACAGCACACCTGGCACCTGGCACTACCACGACGCCGTCTGCGACCCTGCAGCCACGTCACGTGTTGCGTGTTCGCCCTCTCCATACACATTCGTGTGTGTGCCACAGCCTCTGCCCCTCCACCGAAGGGCGCGGAAGGCTCCCAGACAGTGCCCGCTGCCGCCCGGTGCCGGCGGCCTGGCCTGCTGGTTCTGGCCCTCAGGGCCGCGCTGCACTCTTCTCGTCTGGTCTGGCCCGTCTCCTCCCACCCAGAAGTGCCCCTGCCGTCGGGGCACTGTCAGGACTCCGACATCCTGAGGCGTCTTGTCGCTGTTTACAGAACCACTGCTTTACACTGACACGTTTCTTTTCTTAGACAGAGACTTTTGCTACCGGGCACGTGTGCTCGCCAGAGAGACAGAGACAGAAAGCGAGAAGTCACCCCAGGGGGGATGGCCACGCCGCCATCCCTTCTCCTCCATTCTCCTCTCAGGATCTTGGGCGCGCATGCACATGCACCCGGCATGAGTTTAAGCCAGCAGGTCCGGGACGTGAACCGTAGTCAACTACACGGGAGTCCAGCGACAGCCATTACACTAACTGCTGGTCCCACGCTTAGTTTGTTTTTAAGGGTTTTTTTTCTTTTTTTATTTTTACACTTATTTCTTCCACGAGTGAGAGCGACAGCGTCAGAAATAAAATTCAAGACAGACCCTACAGGGTCCTCCCGGCCCGCAGGCCACTCCCAGCCCCGCCAGCCCGGATCTCGGGGCGCTCACTGAGGACGCGCCGCCGGCTGCCCCACAGAGCGCTGCGTTCCCACATGCAGGCCTGGCCCCCAGGCCGGGGCAGCCGTGGAGCCCCATCTGGGTATTTCCGCTTCCATGATGGTTCTGTCACCTCGACATTTGGAAGTGAAGCCAGGGCTTCAGGCAGCCTGAGGCTGTGGGGATCAGGGCCGGGCCCCATCCGTGCTGTGGGGTATGCCACGGTTTTCTTCTGTTCTGAAAAGCCACGGTAGAGAACGTGCGCGAGAGACGGGCACCCTCGCTACGGCTCACTGCGCCACCTCGTCACCTCGTCCCCATCCCCATCAGTGCACGTGTGCTGCTTCCAGGCCGACCCGGGGGTCTGAACTGCTGGCCACACCGCTGGCCGGCACTCCCGGGGGTGCACAGCCCTGCTCTTCCCGCTCGCCCGCCGACCAGTGACATGGCGGCCGCCTCATGCCGGTGTGGACAGTGCCGCCGTGGTCACAGGCACACAGGGTCCGAGTCCTCGGGCTGGGTCCCTAGGGGTGTGGTTGCCGGGTGCCATGTGTGGGGGCCCGGTTTGGGTGGAGGCTGCAGGGACAGTGACGTGACAGGTCTATCCGGGTCCCTGTCCCTGGTGCCCCAGCAGCGCTCACCACCACACACTGTGGGCACGGCTTCACCACGAGCCCCACCTGACCGTCCTCGGCCGGGGTGGCCCTGCCCGGTGCTTGTGCTGCCAAGGCCCAGGTCCGCTCGGCTCCTGCCCTCTCTGGAGGCTGAGCCTGAGCTTCTGCCCTTCCAGCTGGACGCTTCCCGCTCTGACACCCGGAACGGCCCCAGGGGGTCCTGGGTCTTCCTGGCCCAACCGCCAGTCTCCACAGCTCTGGCCCGGCGCCCTCTCGCTCCCCTCCCATTTACGCCCTCGTCGTCATCTCTGTCAATTAGCTCACCAGCTTCGTGCTGCCTTGCAGTGGGGTTTTCTTTCTTTCATGAGAGTGGGAGGCAGAAAGGTGAGCACCCTCCACAGGGCTCCACACCGCGATGCCCAGCCCTCCCGCCACACACAGGCTGGTGGGGGCGCGGTGGCCTCCCACACGAGCCGCCCCAGCGTCTACGCGCTTCTGCTGGAAGGAGGGGTGTGTGTTCTCATGAGGCACCAGTGACACACTGAAGCCGTCCCTGCCCCATGCTGCCAGTCCGCTTGGCAAAGAGAGAAGTGCTGGGAGCCTCCGCAGCCCTGCTCCCAGGCCTGGTGTCCCAGGGCAGGGTTCGCCTGCTGTGGCTGAGGGCTGTGGGCTCTAGGAAGGTGCCTGGTGGAAGCCAATTGGACTGGTCCACACATGATGCGCCCAGGAGCCCGAGTACGCTCAGCATGTGTGCTGTCCGTGGCCGTGCCCCTCCCAGGCCTTCCTCCTGTGTCCTTGTCACGGAGCTCCCCACAGACCTGGGGCAGGAGCAGGGGTGACACCAGTGGGCCAGGTGCTGTGCAGAGATGGCCACGCCAGGCAGCCCCCAGGGGAAGCATCGCGGGGTGGCGTGTGGGCGGGGTGCGGGGCGGGGTGCAGGCTCCCTCCTACAGGCCATCTGTAGTGTCCCTCCCCAGGTTGGTGACAGTGGGCCAGAGTGGTGACAGAAGGACCTGCTGGCCCCACTGGGCGGCCTGGTGTCGGCAAGCCCGCTGCCCCATGGTCACCTGCTTACTCAGTGGGTAACGGGTTCTCTCGGGCACGTGGGTGCACTTGGGCACACGGTGGGGATGATATGTAAAAGAGCTAAAAGCTAACGGACTGCTTTGCTTTGGACCGCACACCATCCTTGTGAGCGCCATGGCCCCTGGGCCCGGCCCATCACCCCAAGGACTGGCCCGCAGTCCGGGCAGCTGGTACCGACCACAGAGTTCCGGGAGGGCTCTGCCCGACCCTCGTGTCCCCCAAGGGTGCAGCGGTGTGCTGGCTGCGGCACCGCCCCTGCAGCGCAGGCGAGGAGACGGCGCTGCGCAGTGTCCAGTCGGGCACGTGTCTGCCCTGCAGCGCCTCTGCGTGCTGAGGCCTTGGGAGCCTCACCCGCGTGAGAGGGAAGGCCTGACCGGAACAGCTGCCACGCCAGGCCTCCTGGTGCAGAGCCGGCCCTCACGCTTCTTTCCCTTCCGGGGCCACGGGGCTCCTGGCCACAGAACACCCGGTGCCAGCCGTGTTTTCAACAGAGACAAGGCCGGGAGGTGTCGGAGTCTCTGCAGCTTCCCGCCGGCCGAGCGTCTCCTGGGCTGTGGCCGCTGGCCCCTCCTGGCAGCAGCAGGAAAGGCTCTCGGGGCGCTGGCCAGCCTTGGGCTGGTGGGGGCCGTGTTAAGTAAGTTATCAGAAAGCTTCACCGTGGCCCAGCCTTCCGGGGCCTAACTGGAAAGCCGCTCTGGGTCCTCACATACACACAACTTGTGGTTGATGATCCGCGTTCCAGGAGATGCTGGACGAGCCAGAGCGGCCGCACGAGGGTGTTCTTCACACGCTCCTCGTAGGGCAGGGCCTTGGGAGCCCCGAGCGGCGCCTGGACGCCTGTCCTCGAGGAGACCCAGGACAAGGAGAGTTGCGGGCAGTCCAGGGCAGGGCAGGAAGGCGGGCGGGAGCTCTGCTTCAGCAGGTTCAGAGCCTGCCCCCATGTCCCGGCTCTGCGTGGCCCCGGAGCCAGCTGTGGCCTCCTTAGCTGCGGAACAGGGCCAGAACCGCGGCCCCTTGTCGGGTCACGGCGGGGCGGCAGCTCCCCGTGGCTCATCGAGGACAGCCGGGTGCTCAGGAGGGCACAGCCCGCCCTTTCCCCAGGCTGTGGCCTCTCCTTGCGTCCTCTGCCCTGTGTTCCGGAAGCTGCCAGGCGTCCTCTGCAGGCCGTAAGCACACACCCACACCCCCAGGCTCCCGGCTCCCTCCGTCCGGGCCGAGGCCGTGCCGTGCGGAGGATCGCTGCCCGGTCCAGGGGCTGCTTCTGTGGGCCCCCGTCTCCGCGCCTCTGCTCCAGGTTCCTGCCGTTTCTGAGGGCTGTGCACACACCCTCCCAGCAGCACCGTGGGAGGCGAGGCCAGGCCGTGGCCACGTGGGGTGCTGTGGCCGGGGCCCCACCTCACCTGGCTGCTGCGCTCCAGCACCCCGGGCTCAGGTGGGACGGCCCGGCCTCGTGTCTGGCAAGGCTTCTCTGATGAGAAGGCCGTCCTGTCGCCAGCCAGCCGCCCGCCCTGACTGCCCCTCGGCGTAACAATGGATGCATTCAGGCTGGCTGTGTTCGGTTATTAGAGAGCGGAGCCGGCTGTCTCTGCCTGGACTTTAATCTCCAGGCCTGCACCTCCTCCCCCGCCCCTGCCAACCTTCTGTTTGTACAGCTCCGCGCTCCGGGACATGTGGGTCCGGGTGAAAGTACTGTGCCTCACCCTGGCATCTACAGGTGGTTGTCGCCCCGAGCCGTGTTATTTCAGGGGGTCCAGATGAGAGGGCTGAGGGGGAAGAAGCCAGAAGCCAGCTCTCCTTGCCGCCAGCAACCACTCGGACTTGGCGAAACTATGTTTCTCAGCGTTCCTGAGCAGGCCTGCCCTGCTCCCTCCTGCCCCCATCTGTGAACCTGGTGGACTGCCAGTCTCTCCAGCTGCTTAGGCTTCTCATAGCCTCTGACGGCACTTCCTCCTGGGAGCCCGCGGCTGAATTAGGCATGAGCCTGTTTACGTGAAAGCAGAGTTCCCCGGCAGGACCTCCAGTAGGAACCCGGCTCCCTAGGACATGGCTGGGAAGCTCAGCACCGCATCGCCCAGCTCGGGAAGAGCCGGCTTCCTGGACGGCACGCTGGGGTCTGCAGCTCTTCTTGCATGGCTGGCCAGGGCGGGCCAGGAGCACCAGGGCGGGGCCAGGAGCACCAGGGTGAGGGGGGGGAACATCAGGACGGGGAGGCGGGAGCACCAGGGTGGGGCCGGGAGCCTGGCTGTTTCTCTTCCTTTAATTTGTAGAAGAGCCATGCACTCACCAGAGAGAGGGAAGGTGAGAAACCACCTCTGGGGGATGACCACTCCACCATCCCTTCTCCCCCACTCTCCTCTCGGGATTTTGGGCATCCATACGCGTGTGCCTGGTGTGACATTCATGCCACCTGGTCTGGGACTCGAGCAATGTAGTTGTCCATGTGAGATTGGCTTCCCTAGCCACCATGCCACCTGCCAGGCAAGCTGGTTTTTTTTTTTTTTTAATAGCCAAGGGATATGTGCACGTACCAGAGAGAGACAGAGATAGAGAGAGGGAGGGCGAAAAAAAGCACCCCTCATGGGGTGTGGGCACACTGCAATCCTGGTTCCTCCATCCCTTCCTCCTTTGCGCGCACACACACGCACACACACACACACACCCAGGGTGTCCCTCACACACACACACATACACACACCGAGGGTGCTCCTCACACACACGCACACACACACACACACACCCAGGGTGTCCCACATACACACACACATGCACACACACACACACACACCCAGGGTGTCCCTCACACACACACACACACACCCAGGGTGTCCCTCACACACACACACACACACACACACACACACACACACACCCAGGGTGCTCCTCACGCACGGGGCCAAGACTGGAACTGCAGTTCACCCTCTACCCCGCTCCCTTCCTGATGAGGCCATCGGGCTGGCCCCAGCTTGTCTTTGTCTGTTTGTTTGTTTGTTTTTAGAGAGATTTTTGCTAGAGGGTGTGTGCACTTTCTGGAGAGACCGAGAGACAGAAAGTGAGAAATCACCCCATGGGGGGATGGCCATGCCACAATCCCTTCTCCTCCTTCCTTCTCTCAGAATCATGGGCATGCATGCATACACGCCCAGCATGAGTTTTAAGCTGCTGGGTGTGGGACTTGAACCGTGATCGATTACCCGGAAGTCCAGTGAGGTCACCATTGTGCATCTGCTGGTCCTCCCCGTTTGTTTTTAACGACACCCACAGCTGAGACCCCGGCCGTGAAGGCTTGGAAGGGTGCTGGGGGGGGACCGTGCCCCGCTGAGGGTGCCCACTTGCTCTCCTGCAAGTACACGTCCCCTGGCAATAAAAACAAATTTTAGAGAGAAGTGGGGAAACGTGTCTCATGGGCCAGCTGGTGGCATGGTGGTTAAGGCGCTGGACTCCCACATGGCCAACTGCAGCTCGAGTCCTGGGCCTCACGCTGGACTGGCTCCTCTTCACCGTGACTGCAGGGAGCCCGGCCTTCACGGTGCCAGTGGACAGAGTGCCTGGCCGTCTGTGTCCTGGGCGTGGCTCAGCATCTGCAGAGAGCCGCACTCACCGGCCGGTGCCGCGTGCCACCCCCGGAGCCAGCAGGTCGGGTCACACGTGCCGTGGACTGGGCACTCGGGCTCGGCAGGCGTGGTGGGCAGCTCCCATCGTGCCGGCTCAGAGGCTCGGCTGGCACCACCGGCCCTCGTTCCTGTCCCCTCTGACTGGCTGAAGCCACCAGCTGCCCGGTGGTCCGGGAAGGAGGGAAGCCAGAGCAGGCGACGGGGTGGCCCTTTCCCTCCTGCCCGTGCGAGCCGGGCATGACTGTCCCACGTCACCGTGTTGTCATCTCAAAGCAGGACTGGGCTGCCAAGCATTTGGGGCAGTCTGGGAGAGTGCGGAGAGCTGGGTGGCCTGTGCTTGGGAGGGCCTGGGGCAGCGAGTGCGAGCATGCATGCGGGAGCCCTGGTGGGATGGAGGGACGGAGGGAAGGACACGAGCGTGCCCATGGGGTGCTCCTCTCTCACTCATGATCATGCGCATCCTTTGGCAACAGAAAAAAAAAGTAAGCGTTTGTGCCAAAGGACACCATCTGGGAGCGAGGGCCGGCAGGCGGCGCGGAGGCTAAGGCACAGGGTACCACATGGCCAGCTGTGCACTCCAAGGTCAGGACCCGGAGCCCGGAAATCACACTGGGGCCGTGTTTGTGTGCTCGCCTAAAGCCCTGCGAGGAGAATGGGGAAGGGACTGTGGCTCCCGGGGGGCTTTCTCACTTGCCCCCTCGTCTCTCTCTAGCAAGCATATATGCCCTGTGGCAAAAACTTGAAAAAAACAAAAAAAGGAACGTTCTATTATAAATTAATGTCACAAAAAGACATCTATGTTGGGGGCCAGCAGGTTGTATGGTGGTGAAGGCAGCTGGATTCCCACATAACTGACCGTGGTTCGAGTCCCGGACTTGGCAGCTTATTTTCTCAATGTTCTTCTCTCTCTCTCTCTAGTCAACTTCGAAAAAATGAAATTAAAATAATGACAATGAACAAAAGTAAATAAAGTAATTCTTTAAGAAAGAAAAGATATCTATGTTGTATCATTTAGCAGAAAGAAGTTATATATTAAGTACTTTATAAAATTACGAACAAAATATTCAACAGTATGATTCCCCCCAAAAGATAATCCAGCACATACACAAGTAGACCACAGGGCACCCCAGCAAGGATGAGCCTTCCCCACAGAAACCTGACAGTCACGCCAGCAGGAAAGCAAGGGGCTGGCAGGGCCAGCGGCCGGCCCGGCGACTCAGGCCCCAGAGCCCGCGTGTCCAACCGTGCGGTGCAAAGCTCGGCCAGGGCAGCTGGAGAAATGAGCCGTGTGCCCCAACTCCCACGGATGGAACAGCGGAGAAGGGGCTGCGGCTTCACCCAGGGGCACCCCGGCCTCCCCCGTCTCTGTAGCCCACGGCCTCCAGAAAGGACACGGGAGAGCTGTAAGGGGCTTGCGAGGCACCCAGACTCGGAACGACCGCTCTGGTTCTCGCGGCTGCTTGGAGTCTGGAACCCCAGATGAGGCCGGGCACTCCTTGTGTGACTGGGAGGCGCCGACACCTACTGCGGCCGAGCCATCCTGTGAACGCGGCCTCAGAGCAGCCGTTCGGAGACACACCTTCAGCAACAGGCAGGGTGCCATGCAGCCCGTTCCCGGGGTATGGAAAAGAAACACATGGCCTCCGTGATTTTTTTGAAAGAGAGATTTCTGCAATAGGGTGCATGTATTTGCCAGAGAGACAGAAAGAGATGGAAAGCGTGAAATCGCCCCCGGGGGAGGGCCACACCACAATCCCTTCTCCAGTCTCCTCTTGGGATCTTGGTGTGCATGTGCATATCTACTCGGCCAGCGTGAGTTTAAGCCGCCAGGTCTGGGACTCGAACCACAGTCGCCTATATGGGAGTCCAGCGACATAACCATTGTGCCATCTGCTGGTCCCTCACATGTCCTTCATTTTAAACAGAGTCAGTAAAGACGTCACTACTAACCATCATGTGCACAGTGGCCAAACACTAACATAGACAAACACAGATTTAAGGCAAAGGGGAGCGGGGCTGCGGGAGGGCGCACCGGGCACGGGTCGGGCTCATGGCAGACAGCCGCAGCACTGAGGGCTGCACCGTAAAACACGGAGACGAGAGGTGCAATGCGCCAGCACTCGGCCTAGAACGGGAGGGCACTGTGCCGGGCCCTGAGCTCATCACACGTGAACAGGCCAGTCGCTGAGGGGCCTCTGGGCGAGCCCACACCCGAGGTGCTGGAGTGGTCGGTCCACACAGGTGGAGGCAGGCGGCGGCCGGCGGCCGGCGGGCTGGGGCCGCACTGGGGCAGGGAGAGCGAGCAAGCCCTAGAGCAGGCGGGCCAGCGCCGACCACAGGAAGGTGCCTAGGTCGCAGAGCGGCCACCTGGGGGCGTCGGGGTGAACGCTGCGCCGTGCACGCCCCACGGCAGTGAGAAGAGCTGCTGAGGGCCGGGTGTCGGGAGCCGTGCTGCGTTTGGACAGGAACCAGAAAAGCCACCCCGACTTTCCGGAGAGCGGATATGAGGAGTGCCCACAGCAACTGTGAAGAGAAAGCCAGCCAGACACAGCCCCCCGTGACGTCCCACATCTGCCCTTTCTTCTCTTAAATCCAGGGACCTGCCGCGCTGCCCGGCTGGCCTCAAGTCCAGGACCCTCCAGTCTCAGCCACGAGGTGCTGGGATCGCAAGTCCACCGTGCCGGCCCAGCGCCCGTCACCCAACACCCTCCACTGGCTCGAGGACAGCTGGCCCCAGAGCTACGGGAGACCCGGGTGCCCTCAGGCCACTCACACATCACAGTGCAGACCACGCCTGCCCCTCCACACTAACCCACCGCGCCATCCCTTCTGAGCAGACACGTGAGACCAACGGCAAGTCATTCGACAACACCAGGAACCCTCGGCCTAGCTCCCGCAGCCCAGGAGCGGGGCACAGGGGCAGACGAGCCTGCACCGCCGCCGGGGCTGGGACGCAAACCACAGCTAGCCCTGTGGGTCCAGCACGCGACCCCACGCTGGGGTGGGCCCGAAAACACACCTTTCACCCGGAATGGGTCCCTTCGCTGCCCGCCCGACTGGAGGGTGACGTGTGCTCACGGGGGCAGCCTCCCTGACCGGCAGCACTCCCAGCACGGGCTGCCACCCACGAGCTCGGTCTGGGTGCCCACTGCCACGGGGATGCACAGCTGCGGGCCGGCAGGAGCTCTGCACGCTCTGCTGCACGCCGCACCAGGACGTGTGTGCAGGTAGAGCCCAGCCCTGCGGGCACCGCGAGCTCGCGCTGGGGAGACGCGCTCCTCCTTCAGGGGAGCCGCAGAGCTGCCCGGACCCACCAGCTATGGCCAGGCTTGACATCCCTCTTATATCAAGGCATCTTTTTTGTGTTCTGGGTTGATGTAGTTTTGTTTTTTGTAACTCTGGACCCTGGATGGAGCTGGCATGTCACTTGAGAACTGAGGACCAGGCTGAAAACACAGAGGCACCCGGAATGCCGCCGTGGGCAAGCGCGTGTGACGCGCTGGGAGGAATGCTGGCACGGGCTGTGCTCTGGGGAGGACAGCACACAGCTGCCAGTTCACGGTGCTCCCCGCTCACAGAGGGTCAGGGACCAGGAACAACGGGAGCCATTCTCCAAGGACTTGCTCCTTCGGTCCAGATAGGAAGGCTGCCACCCTGGACAGAGAAGGCGAGCCCACGGGAGACCGCGGAGGGCCTGCGTGGGAGCCGGCCACAGCCACTCCTGCTCGGGCGGGAGCCGGGGCACCTGCCGAGGGACATGGTCAGCCGGCCGGTGCTGCCAGCAGTGTCCTGGAGTGCCCCGAGCTACCCGAGGCTGCACACTTTTCTCTGAAGCTTCTTTCTTTTCAGGAGAGAGGGATACAGACAGACAGACAGTTCCCTGGAAGGCTCGTATGCCGCCACCCTCTCAGCCTCCCCAGCCAGGCAGGCGCACAGGCACATGTGTGTACAGGTCGGCCAGGAACCGAACCCTGATCTCCCATCTGGCTCCCAGCTTGGCGGACAGTGGCACCGCCACAGCTGGCCGGGGCGACACACTTCTAAGGAGCCAGCAGGTCCTGGCAAAGGGCAGCCTGCCACGCAGACTGGTCTTCTCCAAGACACCGAGGTGCCGATCCCTGAAGTCAGCAGATGGACACATCGCAGCCTCCAGGAGGAACGGCCCCCCGGGGAGCACAGGAACCAAAGGCCGCGCTCTTCTCCTCCTTACTGTCCTCCCAGGGCACACGCACTAGCCAGAGACGGAGACGGGGTGGAGAGGAGAAGGCACCCCCCGCGGGTGGCGCCGCAGCCCTGCCTCCATCCCCCACCCATCAGGGTTCTGAGCGTGCACACGTGCCCCGTGTGTTTTACAAGCTGCTGGGTCCAGGATTCGAACCATGCTCAGCCATCTGGGATCCAGTTCCCTTAACTAACAGGCCCCGGGGCCAGCCGTCTATTCCTGTCTGCGGAGACTCAGCTTCCCTGTTCACCCAGGTAGCCCCGCGGTCTGGAATGAGGCCGCAGCGCCAAGTGGAGGAGGCTGCACCGTTGCCAGGCTGGCCGCTGCCCACTGCCCGCTCTCCTCATGCCAGTCTCACGACTCTGCAAGGCCTGACTTTCTCGCTTTTCCCATTTTTTAAAAGAATGATCTATTTCTCTTTTTTATTCTTCCATTTGACGAGAAAGAGAGAGAACGGAAGCCAGCCGCCAGGGGGCCGTGAGGGTCCCGCGCCTGAACCACCACACCGCCTGCTCTCCTTGGCCCTCCTCGGCTCTCCCCATTTTCAGGGCCAGGGAACAGTGGCCACCGCGTCACACGGGAGTCACAGGATGGAAAGCCACAGCCCTGCGCGTCGCTGCAGAGCAGAGAAAGCAGGAATGAGGCTCTGGCTGCGAGCAGGAGAACGCCGCTGCCCTCCAGGCCTCACCGCCAGGAACTCAGGAACTCACGCTGCCGTCCGGACAGAACACACCTGCGCTTGTAGACACACCAGGGTAAAGCCACATGTCCAAGTCTTTCTGAGTTTTCTCTTGTTAAGTCCTCAATCTGATGTGAACAAAAGCAATCTCGTATGCTTTCAACAGTTCAGAGAATGGTTTTCCACTCACTGAAAATTAGTTTAAGTTTCCTTCCAACCTATATGAGCAAAAAGGCAAAAAGGCAAAAAAACACAAAAAACAAGGACTTGAGGAAGGAGCCTGAGCCCCCTCTGTACTCAGCACAATGAAACAACAGGTCCAAACTTTTCCAGTGCAACTGTTCCCTCCGGAGTGTTCCGGTGGTTAAAATCAGGCAGCTGGAGGAGGTCACTCTCAAACATGAATCTCAAACAATGAGTTTTTACCCACCTCCCAAAAAGTATAGATCTTGGGAGGAGAGTTTTCCTTGCCCTGGTAAGACAGTGATCTCCCACCTTGCTGACTCAAGCGTACTTGCATATTAATTGCTTCAGACCCCCAAGTCCCTGCTGAACTGGCTAAACTGTGGGCCAAATTCAATAAGCCAGCAACCTCCACTCACTGCCTCACCGAGATAACTTTGCATGTTTAATTTAAAAGTACCGATCGCCTTTAAATGAAATGCTAACACAGCCGGTCTGCACGCCCCACGCAGAGGCGGCAGCAGCGGGAGAGGCCCTGTCCGAGCAGCCTGCACGGAGGGGAGGATGCGGCTCTATCCTCAACAGGATCTGTCCCAAGTCCGAGTCTTAGCACAGCCTTCAGTTTAATTTCCCTGATACAGAGGCAACGAGATGTGGCCTGGGATACTGGGATATCATCTGCCGCGACGTATCTGATGAGCAAGAAATACACAACCCTTTTCCCACGTGAGCACTACCCGGGCCGAGCTGGCCCAAGGCACTCTTTCCCTTTCTCTTTGCAACTGTGCTCGGTGTTTGACCCCTCAAATTTGTTTTAAGTAGGTTTGCAAACAGCTTCCTGCCCCGCCCCCCGCAGCCAGCCTCTCACGTTTCCCGCACAGGCGTGTTTTGTCCACCTTGGGGGAACCTGAAGACAGAAGGCAAATCGGAATCAGAGAGGTCCTGTCACCCACAAGCTGGACACAGTACAACAGCTAACTTTTACTCTTCCAAAACAAGTTGGAGTTAAAGCTGTGATTCCAGTGATAAAATCCACAGCAACTTCCGAGCCTGTCAAAACAAAGGTCTCCCGGCCCAGCGCACGGGGAGCTGCCCTCGGAGCACGTGCGCTGGGCCTTCTCACACGGAGGCTGCACACTACCACAGTCAAAGTGCGCGGCCGGACCTTCCAAACCAGACCTCCAGTGCTGTTCGGTGACGCCGACCCCAGCAGCCGACACAGCACTGGGGCCTGGGGCCGTCAGTAAGGCGCGAGCAAGGAGGCCCGGCTTCTGGTCTTGATGGCCGGCCGGGAGAGCCGAGGCCCCGGGTTTCTGGAGTCACAAATGTTCCTCTGAAAAGTCGCACCGTGAATGAGCTCAACAACCGAGGAAGCGCTGCTCCTACTCGGACCCCACTCTGCTGCCAGCTGCTGCCCCGAGGAGCTCGCCTCCAACAGTGCACTTCCGAAGTGCCCTGCAAACTGGGGCGCCCACACACGACAGCGACGGCCGTGCCACGGCTGGACTGCACTCGGCTGCGGCCTCTGGGAGCTGCCACTCCTCCAACCGAGCTCAAGCCCGGTCCCCAGTCCCCGGCCCAGCGCAGGGCGCCCCGGGCACCACCTCCTGTGTCACTTCATACCGGAGAGGTCTGTGAGGGCAGAAGTTAGTTAGAGGGTTCACTTCCCGTGAGAGGAAGATGGTTTTCAAATTTCACATTTGCCCAAAAGAGGCCATCTTGTAAGACAATTAAAGACCTGTTTCCACAATGTTAACAGGACCTTCCCTGGGAATGCTGTGCCCCTCGATCTCACGACGCGTGTCTCGGAACGCTGGGCCACCTCCCCACAGTGAGCGAGCTTTCCCGCCGTGCCTCCCCAGAGGTGCTGAGCGCGTGGGGGCTGACCCGGCAGTCTGAGACCACTGCCGTCCGACGTGTGTGTCAGCAAGCACTTCTCCGAGAGCCCGACGGACTGCCGCCCAGGACGTCCACCCTTCACGTGGCCTGGCCCCTCCAGCCCGCTCTCAGCCTGCCGCTCACCCGCTCCTGCCTGCCACTCCTCACCGCTGCTTTACCAACCCGCCGGCCCGCTGCTCGGTCTCGGCCAGCCCCACCCGGTTAAGCACCCCGCACTGCAGCAGAAGGTGGCCCGTGGGCAGCCCTCTCCAGAGGCCGGCGGGCACAACGGGGTTCCCAGAAACCACAGGCTGGTCTGGAGGAGAGCGAGAGCTGGCAAACACTGCTAACCCCTCGTGGTCTAACTTTACAACAGCTCAAGGCTGAACGCGCACCATTTAAACTCGTACTTCGAAACCTCTAAGAAACGAACATTCGATGTATTTATGGACTGGCTCCATGGGCTGGTGGCTAAGGCAACCAGATCGCAGATGGTCAACTGCACGGTTCAAATCTCAGTTCTGGCAGCTTGGAAAGCACGCCAGGCACCTATGCGCCACGCACAGAGAGCAATGGAAGAGGAAGGTTTGTAGCTGAGCAAGCCCTGCTGAGATGGCTTTCTTCTCTCCCTCTCCGGCAAGCCTATGCATCTTCTTGCAACTTTATTTTTAATTAAAAATATATACATTTGGGGACCAGCAGTTAGCGTAATGGCTATGTCACTGGACTCCCATATAGTCAACCGCGGTTCGCGTCCCGGACCCGGTGGCTTAAACTCACGCCAGGTGCATGTCTGTGCGTGCCCAAGATCCCGAGAGGAGAATGGAGGAGAAGGGATTGCGGCGTGGCCATCCCCCCTGGGGGGTGATTTCTTGCTTTCTGTCTCTCTGTCTCTCTCTGTCTGTCTGGCGAGCGCACGTGCCCTATAGCAAAAACCTCTCCAAAAAAAAAAAAAAAATATATATATATATACATTTGATGTACTTGGAAGTGTGTATGCACAAGAAATACACGGTAAATTCAAGAAAGAATATTATTTCCCAATTGAAAAGTGGGCAACCCCCAACAAGTCTTCAGAAAAGCCAAAGATCTATGAATCCCCGTTTTAGGCCTGGCTCAGCCTCTGAAACGGCTGAGCTACGGAGGGCCCATCAGGACCTTGGCTTTAAAATGAGGCCTTGACAAAAGAGCCTTCTAAAACTCAGTCCCGAGAGCTCACTCATGAGGTCCTCACAAGCGGAACTGCTGCCGCCCGTGCTGGTCTCTACTACAGAGCTGCAGAGCCCGGGCTGGCGACGGAGCACCGGCGTCTGCTCACAGCGTGCCGTGTATCAGATGCCTCTCTCCTGAACCTTGAACTTTCTCTCTCTGATTCTGCAGAGCAGGAAGTCGAGGCCGACAACGGAGTCAAATTCAAACTCAGTTTCTTAGGCTCTAAATCTCAGGCTTTTTCAGTAGATCATGTTTGTATTTTTGTTGTTTTGTGTGTGTGTTTGTTTTTCCCCAAGACTAATGCATAAACCGCTTAAAGAAAAGCGAAGTTCTTCTGTCACATATTTCCAGGTGCTCTGCACTAGCAGTGATGGGCACCCATGTGCAGACAGTCTGGGGTGGCCTGCGCACTGCGGCCTGCCGGGGACGAAGCAGGCCACCTCCATAGCACCACCACCTCGGGCCTCCTCCCGGCTGCAGCCAGGCCGGCACAGCCAGGCTCTCATGCCGACACCGTCAGGGCCCAGCCTGGCTTCTCCCCAGTCAGGCGTGGATTTAAAAGCAGAGAGGGACGTCACATTCACAGTACGGACGTCGGCCATCCAGCCTGCCTTCCTAACCCAAACGAAGGTGCGGCTTCGGACAAGCGCGGGCTTCCTGGGTAGAGCGCTGAGACAGCCAAGCCAGTGTTTCGGGGTGACGGCAGCAGCTGTGCCTCCGAGTCCATCGCAGGCCATGCTCCACACGCACGCTGTCGTGGTGGCTTCCTCGCAGGACACTCCCAGAGGACTGGCAAGGCCGCCCTCCCGCGGTGACCGTCGGCTCCTTCCACTACCCTGAGGGCCGAGCACAGCCACGGGGGTGCAGACTCAGGCCCGGAGCTGAGGCCTCCCTGAGGGCCGAGCCGGGGTGCTCATGGAGCCTCGGCTTCCTGTCTCCGAGAGTCCCTGCAGCCGACCATGCCCCTGCCACTGAGCCCTTCCCTGGAGCTTGAACCTGGGACTACTACGTGGGGAGGTGATGCAGAATTCATGGGCTCCCCCAGGGAGCTTCCCCCGCTGCCAGTCTACCCGGAGGTCAGTGTGCCTTTCCCATCCGTGCCCTCTCCCTCCAAACCTCGCTCCCTACGAGGACTGCGAGAGCACAGGGAACACATGGGCAGCCCCTCTCACGGGCACAAACCAGCCACGGGGCCTCCCAGGCCCTCCCTCAGGAGAGAGGAAGTGCCGAAGGAGAGACCAAAGACGTGGGAGAAGGGACTCGGCGGCAGGGCAGGCATGGCTCTCGCTCCCAGCTCGGGACCTGCTGAAAGCGGGGTTTGTCGGCGGGAGAGGGTGGGGAGGGGGAGAGGGAGGAGGGGAAGCGGAGGAGAAGAAAAGAAAGAGCAAGATTGCTGATGGTGCCGTCAGACAGGAGAGAGGCCGGCTTTGTCCGGCACCCTGTGGCATGGCCGTGCGGAACAATGAGTCTATTTTTTCCCTCCTCTTCTTTGCCTTAAAAAAATTCAAGAATTTCATTTCCCCCTTTGAAACACAGCTCTCCGTCATTCCAGCGCTCTTGCCGGCTGCGGGAAGGGGACCTCGCTGCAGCGGCCCGTCTGCAGGCCCCAGACAGTGCAGCCTGTGCCCACCACTAACTGCAGGTCTGCGCAGTCGTATGGCCCAGGCTGGCACGGGCTGTGCCACGCAGGAGCAGGTGAGGAAGCGGAGCTGGGAAGAGCAGCAGGACACGGGCAGCAGAGGGGTCCGTGGCACAGAGATCTCCTCCTCCACGAGGCAAAGGCCGGGCCTCCTCTGGGCTCCCAGAGGCAGCTTTAAGCACACATCAACGGTCACAAAGAACTCGCAAACATAGCGGCTTTTACTGGCCCCAAAGTACGAAAAGAAAACTGTAAAACTGAAAGGACTCAAACCGGAGCTCACGCCGCTGAGATGGCAAGACAGCCCCGGGAGGCAGCCTCTCTGCCGTCAGGGCACACACTGTGTGCGTGGACACGGCGTGCTCCACTGGCCTGCTCTGCAGCTTGGGCTAGGCCCAGCCCTCCAGGCCCCACGCCAGCCCCTGGCTTCACTGGCCCTTCTCACCGAGGGCACTAGGAGGCTCCCTCGGAGCAGCGACCGGGGGTGGAGGGGGGTGTCTCTGCGAGACTGCACGCACAGCTTCCCCTGCCGTGGCAGAGGGGCTGCCCAGAAGGACAGCTGTGCCGTTGGGCCCCACAGGTCCCTCCTGCATCTGCGAGATACCATGGGTAAGGCTGACATGGGGCCAGCTGCCACACGGCAGGCCAGGCCCTCTGCCCAGGACACACGTGGCCAACCCCCACCCCGGCGCGCTTCATCTGGGACCCCGCGTCGTCCCTCCATGTCTGACTCTGCTCTGGAGTTGGGGATACTGATATTGACCTCCACATGCAAAGTGGAGGAGCAGCCATGTCCTGAAATGCGGTCACGATTCTCACTGACCGCCTGACATCCGCCCGAACAGGCCAGGTTGGCTGTGCAGGAGCATCCTGGCGGGCTGACAAGGAGGGGTGCAAAGGCCGCAGGTACCCTCAGCCAGCCCGCCCGCCTGCACCTGGAGGGGCCCCTCAGAGAGAGCGCTCTGGGACGCCCTCCGCCGCACGTGCAGGTGGCGCGGGAACCCCTCCACGCGGGCGCTCTCTCTGCCATCTCAGTGCCAGCCCGCTGTGCACCTCACGGCAGGAATCCTCGCTCGGCTTTGCTGTTCCGAGCAGACGGTGACCCAGAGCACACGAGCGTTCAGGAACCTGCCTGGAAATGACGACCACGGAATCCCTCCCACGCCCCACTCGCCAGCCCTGCCTCAGGCAGAGAAGACAGAGCACCAGGAACCCACACCAGGAGTGCCTCTTCACTCCCCTCACAAGCCCGGCTTCTTTGGAGATGGAGGGTCCCAGCATTTTTTTAGAAATTATGTCCCTGGAAAAACGTAGTGTGAGCCTCTCTCGAAAGTCTGCCGTTTAAAAAGCTTCCTTCCCTACCCAGACCTGTCTAATAAAAGCCAGGGCGGGAGCTTCATGGGGAACAGAGGCGGCCACCCACGGCTCTCCGAGCTGGTGCCGTCAGTACCGACTCGGCATCGGTGCCGCCGACCCGCAGACCATGGGCTGACACGTACAGTGCGCCCACAGCTTCGGGGGTGCCCAGCTCAGACACCCCTTGGACGGCTGCCGTCACCACCAAGGGAAGGAAACAGCTGGTGTCCGAGGGCGCGGCCTCAGAGCCCCCCCACTGCTGTCGAGGAGGAGGTGGCCTTCGGAGTCGCTGCAGACGCTCAGGTGAGCCCAGCAGCAGACATCTGGGTGAGGGAGCGACCTGGAAAGAGCCCGGCTGCTCTGCTGTCACGTCCACGCGCCCCAGCCCAGGGTCTACAGTGGTCGTGACTGCTTATAACTGCCACCCTCCTGCGGGCCAGAACCTGACACAGCCGTCTGAGAGCCATAGCCCTGCACGGGGCGTGCACACGGCTGCAGGGGCCAGGTGGCACCCTGGCCCGAGCACAGGCCTGTCCTCACGGTGCTACCCCGTCACCTCACGTGTGTCCACGGCCGGCTGTGGTTTGCAGCTGAAGCCCCTCGTGCAGGCGTCCTAGAAGCAGCAGAAGCCAGCAGGGCCAGTGGGTGGGAAGACATGAGACCCCATCCTGGCCCAGGCTGGGCTCTGGTGGGACAGGCGGCTCAGAGCAGTGAGACTTTCAGGTTTGGAAGTCGCTGTAGGGAACGTTACTGCAGGACTGGGAGAGGCACCCCACGCACCAAGGCACGCGTGGCCTCTTCCAGAGAGAGCACGTGCCTCTGGGAGGCAGGGAGGCCACGCGTGTCTCCCGGTAACCCCCTTCCACGAGTGCCACAGGCTTCGGAGAAGCAAGCTGAGGGCAGCGGGGTGCTGGCTAAAGCCCACACCTTCAAATGCTTTAAGAGTTAAGTCGGATAATCTTTACACTGATGTGAAAGGGGGAGGGCATACAGCTGACCCCTGCTTCAAACGAAACCTTTCCATCTGGTTTTTAATTAGAAAGCAGTTGTTTTGCTTTTGCCACACTCTTTAACCTCTGCCATTGTAGGTACAAGCCTGCAAACCATATTTTCATTGATTAAAAAAATAAAAATAAACGTTGAAGAAAACAATATTTTTCTTTTTAAGGAAAAATGAGAGCAAGCGGCCCATTCCTGGAGGGTCAGGCACTCGGGCATATGTGGGAAGCTGTCACGGCTGTGGCTGTTTATTTTGTCTTGGGAAAGTCCGAGGTCATCTTAGCGGTGCTGACCTGGGGGCTGACAGCCATCCTCCCGGCCCAGCACTGCGAGCGAATACTGCCCTCTTGTGCTTCGAGCAGGCCCCGAGTCAGCTCGGAGACCGTTTCCACCCGGGCCAGCGGCCCGCGATGGCGCGCGGAGGGTCAGCGTGAGGACAGCGCGGCCGCCAGCCCCGACTGCCTCCTGAGGCAGATCGTGAGACAAGAGGACGAGGGGACCATCGGGGTACCCTTCCTTCCCTAGGAAGTATTCCTAGCTCGAAAAGAAACTTTATTGGTTGCCAGAGCAAGTTTTCCTAGGATGGACTTATAAAAACTTTTAGAAACAATTAATGAGCCTATAAAAATAAGTCGTATCTCTTTTTAATCTAGGAAACCTTTGCCAGAAAAAGATCCCACTGATTTTAGAAACAAAGTAAGAGGGCGGGGACCCCAGGCTGCCGTCTCTCGCCCGGGTCCCCGAGGCCTGGCCACACTCTCACCTGCTCCTTACCCAGCGCCCAGTCTGGAGGGCTCACCTGCCGACACCCTCTCCTCTGACCTTGAGAAGGCAACTCGGGGGTCTCGGAGGAGTGAGCTCCTGCCCACTGGCCGGGAGATGGGAGCCGGGTCCCACGTGGCCAAACCAGGTGAGGTTCTGGGCCCAGAGGCTTCGAAACGGTGTGCACGCTGGCAACTGACACCACAGGAAAGTGGGGAAGGGGCGACGGCGTGACCACAGCCCACTGGGCGCTCTTTCTCTCGCTCTCTTTCTGGTGGGTGTACATGCTTTTGGGTAATAATGAAAAAATTTTTAAAAAGAGGACAAGCCAGTGGCATGGTAGTTAAGGTGCCTGGATCCCACATGGCTGACTACGGTACGAATCCTGGACCCGGCAGCTTCAAAACCACACCAGACGCGTGTGCGTTGTGTGTCCAGTCTGGAGAGGACAACGGAGACGGGACAGCAGTGTAGCCACCCCCGAGAGTGCGTCCTCACTTTCCTTCTCCTCTCTCCGGTGAACACACACCCTACAGCAAACAGAAACAGAGGCAGGAAGGAAGAGGACACACCTGAGGCCCAGGGCAGCCGTGCACAGCTTGGTACCTCCTGGGGGGCCTGGGTTCAGTTCCGCTGCCCCGGAGGCAGCGTGGTGTGTGCGCACGGACCTGGCTACCTCAGGGTCGGCAGGTGACTGTGAGGGAGCAAGACCCTGCCTTCAAAATACGTTAAAAAGAATGTGAGGAGGTAAAAGCCTTTTAGCCCACAGGAGTCTGAAGGGAGGCCGGCCGTGCCTGCTGAGCAGGGCTGGGCGAGGCCCGGCGCCAGGTGAGCTCTGCTTGGGTGCCGACGCCTGCGTCCGCCTGCACCCACCTGCGCCCTCCTGGGCCTTCCTGCACCCGCCCGCACCCGCCCGCACCCTAGCGCACACTCTCACACCAGCCCACTCTCACCCGTGCCCTCCCGTGCCTGCCCGCGCCCACTCGCACCCACCTGCCCCCATCCACACCCACCTGCACCCATCCGCACCCACCTGCACCCATCCGCACCCACCTGCACCCATCCGCACCCTAGCACACACTCTCACACCAGCCTGCGTCCACCCATGCTCTCACGTGCCTGCCCGCACCCGGTCACACCCTCCCGTGCCCACCTGCGCCTGCCCGCGCCCGCTCGCACCCACCTGCACCCTCCCGCGCCCGCCTGCGCCCTCGTGCACCCACCTGCACCTGCCCGCACCCTCGTGCGCCCACCTGCACCTGCCTGCGCCCTCGTGCGCCCACCTGCACCCTCCTGCACCCGCTCACGCCCCCCTGCGCCCTCCCCAGCACAATGCAGAGCTGGCCAGCTCATGCCCAGCTCACTTCCAGAAAAGAAGGGGCTGTCTGCCCCAGGGCACCCCACCACTGGCAGGAAAGGGGCAGGAGTCTCCGGGGGAGGGAGCCTTCCCCACAGAGCCCCATCAGGGCCTGGGCAGCCGCTCGTGAGCAGCGACTGCAGGGGCCGCACCTGACACCAGGACGTCTGGCCTGGGACTCAGCGGCTCAAGGGTGCTTCCTTAACCTGCCCGTGGCAGCTGGGGACCCAAACGTGGCCGCAGAGTAGCAAGAAATGTCTGATTCTCTTCGTGCCGGGACTGCCTGCCAACCCCGTGCTTCCACTCAGCTTGTCCTTCTACCATGGGCCAAATCAGGACGAAGGCGGGGAAAGGCGAGCCAGTCGCCCCGAGACCTGACACTGCAGAGGCCGTCCGTCTCTTCTCGCGCGCTGCCCTCCGGTCCGAATAGGACGTGCAGTGCGCGGACTGCCGGCGTCCATGGCGCCTCCACCAGGGCTCTGCGGGCACTGGCCCAGGTGCTCACTGCGGGCACGCCCCGCTGCCTCCTGCCTCCAGGCCCTCACACAGGCCACGCACACGCACAGGACGCTCCGGGGTGAGCGCCGCCCCAACCTCCACCTCACGGCGTTAGAACGGCCTCCCCTGGCCTGCACTCATGGGGCTGCCCCACGCGGTCCTCTCTTGGCCTCCCGTGTGGGCCTTCTCCGCCCTCGTACAACGCGTAACTCACATGCTTCCTGTGCCCTCTGGGCTGCTGGCCTCTTCCCAATGGGAGCTCAGGTTATCAGGGACCACCCTCCCCTGCTGGGGACTGGGGGCCAGCGCTGACCTGCAGCTGTGTGCTCGGAGCTCGGGCCACGGCCTGCCCTCCCTCCGTCCTCTGAACTGGCCACGGTCATGAGGAACCCTGGGCGAAGAAAAGGAAGACGGCCAAGGAGCGAGTCGGGTGCTCAGACAGCCTCCAAGCGACGCCCAGGGCAGGCAGGCAGAACACGGGAGGGGGGGGGGGGCGTGGAGGGCCACGGGGGTGACACCATCCGAGGCCCCGCAGCCCATGAGGACTGAAACCCGGCCCTCGTGTGCCAAAGGGCAATGCTGGGAGCCACTGCGACCGCGGGCTGCGTCTCCGGGTCGCCCTGAAGAACGGTGGGTGCACACACAGTGCCCGGGGTCCGAGAGCTAGAAGGCCAGGGGAGGGGTGATGGCGGGACAAGGCCCTGCCAGGTGCTTCCTCTTCCCCACCCCTCCCTCTCCAGCTCCCCACTGTTAAAAAGGGAAAAGACACGAGGACTGGAGAGGCCACCACAGAGCCGGAGGACAGGCAGGAGGCAGGGTCGCCAGTCTCACTGGAGCAGGGCAGGCCCAGGCCCGCCCGCGCCTCTGCAGGATCCCTCCTCACCTACCCCGCCAGCACCCCTGCAGGACCCCTCCTCTCCTACCCGGCCCGCACCCCTGCAGGACCCCTCCTCTCCTACCCCGCCAGCGTGCGGAATGGCACACGGGCCCCAAGGTGGCCTCTAGCTCCCCAGGTGCTCCAGGAGAGGAAGTTTACTCAGGAGGAGCTGGGGACCCGCGGCGGGCTGACGGACAGTGCCCTTCCTGTCACTGGGCAGCGCTGTGGTCCCCTGTGGACGGCACCGGTGCCGTGTGCCTCGGCGGGCCCTCCTACAGTCCGGACGGTGCAGGTGGCCGGCGCCCACCGCGGGCCTGCGTGCCGCTCTGTCTCAGGGCCAGGTCTGAGTCACTGCCCTTCCTCAGAAGAGCTCCAGTAGCAAAGTGAAAACAGACGCCCCAGACAATGCGCTTTGAAAGCGCCGGCAGGGCGGCTGACAACGCGGCCTGGCTCTGCCGGCCCCAAGGTGAAGGGTTCACGGAGGCAGAGGTATTACCACGGTACAAGTGTGTTCACATTTCCTCCGGCAGGCCTGACAACCAGGGTCAAGCCGAGGGTGGCCGGCGGGGCCTGTGCAAAGACAGCCGCTTTGGACTGCGTGGAGAAAGAGCACACACAGCTGGGAGGGGTCTCCGTGACAGCTTCAAACTGTCCTCGAAGGGTCCCACTAGCGCAAACCCCACCTGCCAAAGGGTGTTTGGAACGGCTTCTCTAAGACGACAGCCCTCGTCGTGTGCGGTGAGCCGCGCTGGGGTCGCCGTGTCCCAGCATCAGCGTGCCGGCCCTCTGTGGGCCATGAAATTAACCCGCAGCGCGGCAGAGATCTGCTCCGAGTTAAACTACTTCGCTACGCAAAGTGGCCTGAAAACGGGACACGAGGATCGAGTTTCCACTGGGAGATTAACATGTCCAGCCTCGGGGCAGGCCCCTCCAGACAGCTCTGTCTGGCCGGTGGTGGGGGGCGGCGCACCACAGGAGGGTCGCCATGCCGCAGTGGGGTGGCCCCGGCTCGGGCTCGCAGGCAGGCAGGCAGGCGGAGGCGTTGACCGTACCAAGCCCTGCCCTGGGCTCTGGGAGACCAGCTGGATGAGAACAGGCGCCTGACCTCAGAGGGGTCGAGTCCGCAGAGAGCAGGGACCAGGAAGCAGAAGATGACACACAGGAGGGAGGAAATAAGACCCCAGGTGTGCACAGGTGTGCAGGCCCTAGGATGGGATGCCCGATATGGCAGGGACCCACAGAGGCGAGAAGGAGGAGAGGGACAGGGCCCTGGGTGTGCAGTGCAGGCTGGTGGGGGACAGGGCCCTGGGTGTGCAGTGCAGGCTGGTGGGGGACAGGGCCCTGGGTGTGCAGTGCAGGCTGGGGGGGGAGGACAGGGCCCTGGGTGTGCAGTACAGGCTGGGGGGGGGGGGACAGGGCCCTGGGTGTGCAGTGCAGGCTGGGGGGGACAGGGCCCTGGGTGTGCAGTGCAGGCTGGGGGGGGGGGACAGGGCCCTGGGTGTGCAGTGCAGGCTGGGGGAGGACAGGGCCTGGGTGTGCAGTGCAGGCTGGGGGGGGAGGACAGGGCCCTGGGTGTGCAGTACAGGCTGGGGGGGGACAGGGCCCTGGGTGTGCAGTGCAGGCTGGGGGAGGACAGGGCCTGGGTGTGCAGTGCAGGCTGGGGGGGGACAGGGCCCTGGGTGTGCAGTGCAGGCTGGGGGGGGACAGGGCCCTGGGTGTGCAGTGCAGGCTGGGGGAGGACAGGGCCTGGGTGTGCAGTGCAGGCTGGGGGGGGAGGACAGGGCCCTGGGTGTGCAGTGCAGGCTGGGGGGGGACAGGGCCCTGGGTGTGCAGTGCAGGCTGGGCGGGGAGGACAGGGCCCTGGGTGTGCAGTGCAGGCTGGGGGGGGGGGGACAGGGCCCTGGGTGTGCAGTGCAGGCTGGGGGGGGACAGGGCCCTGGGTGTGCAGTGCAGGCTGGGGGGGGGGGGGGACAGGGCCCTGGGTGTGCAGTGCAGGCTGAGGGAGGGACAGGGCCCTGGGTGTGCAGTGCAGGCTGGGGGGGGACAGGGCCCTGGGTGTGCAGTGCAGGCTGGGGGGGGACAGGGCCCTGGGTGTGCAGTGCAGGCTGGGGGGGGACAGGGCCCTGGGTGTGCAGTGCAGGCTGGGGGGGGACAGGGCCCTGGGTGTGCAGTGCAGGCTGGGGGGGTACAGGGCCCTGGGTGTGCAGTGCAGGCTGGGGGGGGACAGGGCCCTGGGTGTGCAGTGCAGGCTGAGGGGGGGTGCACAGGGCCCTGGGTGTGCAGTGCAGGCTGGGGGGGGGCCCTACAGGGCCCTGGGTGTGCAGTGCAGGCTGGGGGGGTGGGCAGGGAGGAGCTCTGCCATGAGGGGCGGCCTTTGTGGGCACACCTGCTGGACACTGTCCTAGACCCTCAGCCGTCCTGCCAGCCACGTGGCCAGCTTGCTCCCAGCGACACTGAGGCTTCCTGGAAAGCACCATAGCCAGACTCTGCAGCATGAGAGAGCAGGAGCCCGAGTGCAGGCCCTGTGCTGGGAGTGGGGCCGACCCACTGGGCAGGGCCTCGTCACACCGCAGTGGAGAGGGCAGGGGACTGGGAACGGGGAGGGGAGCGGTTAGGCCAGCTGTTTAGAGAGAGTCCTGGGCCACAGCATGGAGGGCAGTCTAGGGGAGACTGAGGGCATGCGGGGCCGGCTGTCTGGGGTGACGGGGCGGCGGGGCTGTGCAGGGGAGACTGAGGGCATGCGGGGCCGGCTGTCTGGGGGTGACGGGAGGCAGGGCTGTGCAGGGGAGACTGAGGGCATGCGGGGCCGGCTAGGCAGAGTAGTGACGTCTGTCTGGGGTGACGGGGCGGCGGGGCTGTGCAGGGGAGACTGAGGGCATGCGGGGCCGGCTGGGGGTGACGGGGCGGCGGGGCTGTGCAGGGGAGACTGAGGGCATGCGGGGCCGTCTGGGGGTGACGGGGTGGCGGGGCTCTGCAGGCTAGAGAGCGTGCAGGAGAGACGAAGCGCGGGCACTGACCCCGCAGAGGTAACAGAGGCCGCAGGCAGGACTGTCCCAAGGGCATGCCTGGGAGAACAGGGTGAAGTGTGTTCAGCAGGGAGGGGAGGGGTGACTCTGCAGGCCCATGTGGTCGCCAGCAGGGCAGGTCTCTTGTGACCAAACTGAACACGGGCCAGCGCGTACTTGAGCCCACCACAGGGCCACGAAGCCCACCCATCCGCAGTCCACAGCCTGCCCCGCAACAACAGCAGCACCAGGTTGCGTGTGGCCTCTGCACTTACGTGCTCTGAGGTCCTCGGGGCCTAGCCCTGTGAGCTCTGGCACGCTCAAAGCAGGCCTGCAGCGAGGTCCTGGCCGAGCACCTGCACGGACTTCTGAAGGGCCAGCCTGCCGCCAGCCCTCCCCGTGGGTGTGGGGCTGATGGGAGGGACTGGGCACTTGCACGCAGCAGCACCTGGGCCCTCCCGCCCCTCCCCGAGGCCGGCCTGTCGGCGGCGCTGGGATCAGGGGCAGCGGTCGAGCCTCTCATGCAGTCCCCATTCTCTAGCACTAAGCCCTGCAGACAGGTTCTGGCCACACCCGGGCCTCATTTCAAGGCACGGGGACGGTGGTGTTCACAGCAAGTGCCCTGACCCCCGGGGCTGAATGCCAGCAGTTCTCTAAGGCGGACCACGACCTGCCTGGAGAGGCTGGGCACTGGCCGGATGGCCGCAGACCTGGCAGCTGCTGACCCTCTGGGGCTTCAGGCCACCCGGGCACACCTCCAGTACAGGACGGGTTCTCAAGGCCGGGCGGGGCGGGTTCCTGAGGCCAAACAGGGCGATCCCAGTGAATTTCACACGTTAATTTGGAAAGAAAAAGCGTCAGGTTTATCGTTGGGTAGCACCTGTGCGTGCCACAGACAAGCACCCTACGGAAGCAGGTTAGAGACAAAGGAGATTATTGCAGGGGTCCTGAGGCCTCCAGACGAGGAGGCATCGCCCCACACGGGAGAGGAGAGAGGTTCGTCCGCTCCCAGCCGCCACAGAGCTGTCTCTTCTCCTGCCGAGAGAGGATGGCCCACAGCAGACATTGTCCCCACCCGCCACAGAGGCCACTTCAAAGCCCAGGAGCCTAATCACACCGCACAGGAGACAAAGACCCGATTAACAAAACACAGAGCCCAACCAAGTCCCAGGAGGATGAGAAGAAACCCCAGTTCTCACAGCTGGATTCAGCAAGAACTGCTCTGCAGGAGGCCGGGTTTCCACCAGAGCAGGCTTGGGTGGGACCTGGGCAAAGGCAGGTGGAAACCAGGGTGGGCTCCGGTGGGGCCAGACCTGCAGTGCTGTGACATCTGACCACCCGTACGAGGCACCCTGGACTGGCCAGAGTGCCCCTCGGCCTGCCCGGCTCCTCCTCCCCGCCTGCACCGCCAGGCCCTCTCCTCCAAGCCCTGCCTGCCTGCCTGGCCCTCCTCCTGGCCCTCTCCCTGCCGGCTGGGAGTGCTGCAGCTGGACCATGGCGGGAGCCTGGCCCCAGACCACTTGTCCCAGCCTCTCTGTGGGCTCGGCGGCTCCGCCCAACTCCCCCACACACGGGGTCTCCGTCTCCTGAGCGCTGGCCCCAGGTGGCCTGGGCAGCTCAGCAGCGGCCGCATAGCCTGGCCCCGTCTGCGTCTGTCCACTGGCAGTCCCACACTTGCAGATTCTGAAGAGGCAGCACTCCCTCGCAGAAGCCTCCCCTGACTGGCTGAGACCTGCCTGCGGCCTGGCCAGCTGACTGCCCCGCTTCCCGTGGGCAGGAACCCCTCAGGGACCACCGGGCTGGCCGGGGCTGTGCACTTGGAAGGGAGGCAGGCCCGGCCCCGCCCCGCCCCACATCCAGAGCTGAACCTCCAGTCCGCGTAGACTCTGAGTGAGTGGAAACACCACCCCCAGCCCCGCCAATCCGTGCACCAGACAGCCTGCAGAAGGCCCTTGAAGCAGGGGCCAAACTGTGACACTACGGAGAGGCCACGGACTCCGGTGGGACGGCCTCCCGCGCACGTCCATGACCTCGGCGGCTGGGCTGCAGGGCTGTGGCAGGAGGGCTTTGCCAGGGCTGTCTCTCTCTGCCCCTTGTGAAATAAATAAATATACTTTTAAAAATTGGGGTATGGGGGCTATGGCCCAAATGCCCACACAAGGCAGGCCAGAGGCAGAAGGGGAGGCAGCGGGCGGAGCCCCACAGCCACACACCCACTGCATCGTGTCACTGTGGCCGGGACAACGAGGACGGGCGAGGCACAGGCTCACGCTCCGGTGGGTGAGCAGGGCACGCGCCACACGACCCCACTACATGACGTGACCAGAGAAGGCGAAGCCACAGAGCAGGGCCAGGCCGGGGCGGCACAGCGGGCCGACTGCGCACTCGGGCTCCAGGCCTGCAGAGAGCGCTCTAAGCCGTGCCTGTGATGGCGACATAGCCCGACAGCTGGGAGCCACTGGGGTGCAGGCGGCGGCACGTGCTGCACGCGTGCGCTGTGGCTCCCGATGTCCTGACCGCACAGGCCCCGGGGACAATCCCGACGCTGTCCCTACCCTGCAGTGCTCCTGTCACAGCCAAGGCGGCTCCAGCTGTGCAGGTGTGACCCTGCGCTCACGGGCTGCCCCGGCCCCCACAGACTGCCTCAGCCCGCGGGCTCCACCGGGACAGAGCTGCAGACACCATCACCTCTGCATCGACCACAGCCCTGGTGGTCGAGGGGCCGACAGGACGCGGGTCCAGTCCAGCAGGGCTTCACTTACAGGTGGCCTTGGGGTCGCCTGCCCACACTTCTTCCAACCCGGATGCAATGAGTCTGAGAGGCCGCTGAGAGGTCGGAAACTGCACGCCGGCCAGGGCGGCCCTGCGGCCCGAACTGGGGCTGCGGCCCGGCCCTGGGCTCCAGCCTTCCCGCAGGGCCTCTGTGCCAGGAGGCAGCCTTGCCCGCTCTCCCCGTCCTAGCAGGACTACAGAACTACCCAGTGATCTAACATTTGATCTGGCCTGTCCTCAAGGGCAAGCCCCAGGAGAAGAGAAATGTGCCCGGCGGGATGAAATATGCCTCGCTGCTCCCATGTTCCTTCCTGTCGGCTCCGCTCAGATATTCCGCATTAATCTGCAGTGGAAGCTGCGCCTCTGCTGTCGGGCGCCCACCCTGTCGGCCGCATCAGAGCTGAGCCACCCGCTGTCCAGCCCCAGAGAAGGCGGTGTGGATGGTGGGCCCAGCCAGCGCCTCCTAGAGGGCTGGGAGGGGCTGGAGCCGTTGGGCCGTCTCGCGGCGGCGAAGCCTGTGTGGGCAGAGGGCATGCTGGGACTTCGCATTGCACCGAGAGCCTCTGAGCAAGTGGAGGCCAGGAGGCCAGGAGGCCAGCCTGAACCCTGGGAGAGGGCCTCTGAGAAGCAGCGCTGCCGGGCACAGCCCTCCAGGGAGGGCATCCTTTTAACCTTTTAAGGGGAAGTGTTCGGAGGCCCTTGTGGGGGGCATAGGGAGCATGTGGCTAAATAAGGCCTGAGGGGCAGCGACCCTGAAAGTGAGGCCAACGGAGGCACCCACAGGGCCACTCCTGCAGGTCGCCCTGCTGCAGGACACACACGGCCCCAGTCCTCTTACAGAGACGCAGCCAGAGCCGAGGTTCAGCTGCGAGGCCAGCACAACTGGAGGCTGCTACTCACAGACCAAGGCTGCACACGGGGCTGGGTTCGATTCCCTGCCCAGCCTAAACAGGCCAGGCATGAGTGTGGGCCCGTGGGAGGCTGGGGCAGAGACGGTGACATGAGACCTTGTCGAGATCAACCGCTCGTGTGCTCTCTCTCACACACACATGTGCACATTAAAAAAAAAAAAAAAAAGTAGTTTGGGTTTGTTTCTGCATTTGGATGACAGACACCCAGACTCCTGGTGCTACCCAGCCTGTGTGGCCATGTCCCACTGCCACCTGGGCTTGGACCTCTGGGCACATGTGCACATGCCAAGAGGGGCATAAGAAATCTGGTTGAAAACACATGTTCCTGGGGCCAGCAGAGGGCATAATGGCTATGTCGCTGCACTCCCACAGAGCAGACCACGGTTCGAGTCCTGGACCCAGCGGCTTAAAATTCATGTCAAGTGCACGCACGCGCCCAAAATCCTGAGAGGAGAACGGAAGGGGAGGGACTGTGGCGTGGCCAACCCCTGGGGATGATTTCTCACTTTGTCTCTCTGTCTCTGGTGAGCGCATGCACCCTACAGCAAAAATCTCTCTAAAGAAAAAAAGACGCACATTCCTTCTCACGCGAGCCCATTTCATTCCTGGGTCCAGGAGAACACCTCAGACTGACTGTGGCAGGACTGAGGGGCACACCCTGGGCCCCCACCCAGGGCACAGAGAGCTGGTAAACAGAAGGCAGCAGCTCACACCACAAAGCATGCCCTCCCCAGGCCAAGACACCCTTGGCACTGGGCTGCCCCCCACGGCAGTCTTACGGGACGCAGCGACTGAGCTTGGGGCAGGGGACGCCGCGGAGGGCCCGAGCCCGGCAGGCAGCGCAGCACACACCGTGGGTGCAGGAGGCCACGAGTCCTGGCAGAGCGGCAGCTCATTAACAACACGCACAAAAGACCCGGAGACAGCCGCTGTTAATCCCGGCAGCCACCAGACGGCTATAAACTGCCACGCCAAGAGGCCGGCATTTGTCAGGCCTCGTCTCCCCTGCCAGAGCTCGATGGAGGATGAGCGGGAGGCCCTCTCCCCACCCATGTCCTTAAACACTCATTACTGAGTCTCTGTGAAGTCCGAGCCCTGAGATTTGCTCTGAGACGCCGTGGAGAACGCTGTCCTGGAAACGCGCTCAAGGGCTGCGTGGGTGCGTGTCCCGGCCCGGGCCTGCAGGACGCCGGGCTGGGCAGGCGGAGGGCCGGGCTCCAGCCAGCTCTGCAGTGGCCTGCCGTCCACCTGGCCCTCCCCAAGCCGGGCCCCTCGCCTCTGAGCAGAGCCCAGCTCTCACTGGAACCCCGGCTCTGACGGACCCCAGCTCTGACCCAAACCCAGCTCTGACCCAGACCCAGCTCTGATCTACATCCCGGCTCTGAACCTGACTCCGGCTCTGATGGACCCCAGCTCTGACTCTGACCCCAGCTCTGATCTACACCCTGGCTCTGACTCTGACTCTGACCCTGGCTCTGACTCTGACCCCGGCTCTGACCTGGACCCCGGCTCTGACCCGGACCCCGGCTCTGACCCGGACCCCGGCTCTGATCTGGACCCCGGCTCTGACTGCAACCCCAGCCCTGACCTCCTGGACGGCGGCGAGGGGTCTACACAGACACATGTGCACAAGTACAGCACTGTGCAAGGCCAGCTGCTCCTCACTGTCAACCCCACCGCCCACTGGGGACCTCCCGGGACCCCACAGACCAGGGCTCAGAAAACACATTTCCTTCAGGTTAAGACAGAATGGCTTTTTCTTTTTTGATGAGAGCGTTTGGCATCAGAGAGCCAGCTTTCTGTTAAGGCACGCCAGCCCTGAGAGATCGCGTCACGGTCCCCGAGAAGCTGAACCGTTAGCCTCCTTCTCCGGGAACCACCTGTCGCCCAAGGGGTCAGTCTCAGGAGGCCTCCCTAGGGACCCAGCACAGGCACGCAGAGAGCAGCACCTGCAGCCAGGGGCAGCCCTGCCTGCCGCCGCCCGCCGCTCTGAAGCTCAGGCTGACCGCGACACACCCTGTTCCCGCAGCCTTCCAGGGAGCCCCAGACCCAGCCCCTCTGGGACCTCGCTGCACCTCCCACACTGCTCTCCGGCCACCCCTCACGGCTGCCACGGCCCGAGCCTCTCCTGCGAAGGCCCTCGCCACCACCCTACATGACCCCTGGCAAAGCCCGGGGCTCTAGTTCTCCCCTGGACTCCAGCAGGCCCTTCCCGAGTTCTGCCGTAACCCGGCGGACAAAGAGCACGTGCGTTCTGTACTGACTGCAGGCAAGTCTAGGGCTGGCTCCTGTCCACGGCCTGGCAGCCACCAGCCACCACCCGGCTCCGCTCACTCAGGCCTCCTGACCACGGCCACGTGTCGGGCTCTGCCCACGTGCTGAAAACACGCCGGTGCACGCGACGGATGGCACTCCTGCTCTGTTCCCGTGGAGAGACAGAGGCCAGGCGAGCACAGAGCAGCACACACAGCAGGGCTGTAAGGGTAGGGCGGGCACGTGAGGGCATCCGGGGTGCAGGCCGGGGCACAGCTTGGAGGTCAGGGGAGGCCTCTCTGAGGAGGTGACACTCGCACTGCACTTCCACGAAGGCCCCAGACATACCAGAGGCCCAGCAGGTGCAGAGGCCCTGAGGGACAGCAGCCGGCATGGAGGAGTGAGGCTGACAGCCGGAGCAGGGGCGGCAGTGGCAGGCGAGGCTCACAGGGAGGCGGCCAGACCCCGGCCCCGCGGTGTAACCAGGAGGCTGGACTTACTCCACACACCGTGGGAAGCACTGCAGTCTCAAGGCAGAGGGCTGACAGGGCCGGGCTGACAGGGCCTGCCTGCTGTGGGGAGTGAGGCCACAACGGGAGGAGGGCAGGAGGGCAGGGCTCGGAACGCAGGGGTCCGGAGCCGTGGCCAGGATCCGGCTGCCAGGTCGCTCCGAGAAGGCAGACACTCTGGGCTAGGAGGGCACTGCCCAGACCTGGGGGTGACACCCGGGGCTCCCCACTGGCCACGGCACTTCACGGCCCAGCCTCAGTCTCCTCGCCTGCAAAGCAGGGCTACACTCCCACGGCAGGCTGTGCACCGAGGCCAGCTCCTGCCAGGCGGCCGGGGCCAGAAGAGGCTTTCCAATGGAGCACTTTCCCTTAGAAAGGAAAAGTTCCCCTGTACCTCACGTCCCTGGACAAGGTGGCAGGGTCTGGCCCAGCTAAGGAAGAGCTAGAGGCCTGGCCTCCCCGTCCCGTGAGCGTGACCACCTTGGCTCCCTTCTGTTTGCTACAGGATGTGTACGCTAGTGGGGGAAGAAAGCAGGAAACCGGTCCCCAGACAGAACGGCCACACCCATCCCTTCTCCTCCATTCTCCTCTAGGGTTTTGGCCACATACATGCATGTGTCCAGTGTGATTTTCAAACCGCGGGGTCCGGGACCCGAACCCAGCCGTTGGCCCTGTGGGACCCAGTGCCTTGACCTCCATGCCACTTGCTGGCCCATCGGCCACACTTCCACGCCTAGGAAGGAGGTGAGGAAAGTCCCTCACTGAGGTGAAAGGACAGTAAGGGGCAGTGTGCAGGGGACTCCGGAGCTCCCGGATGGCGGGTGCTGAGGGTGGGCAGTGACCAGCGGCTGGGGCTCCGGGAGTCACCCTGAAAACTGCCAGGCCTATGTGCACCTTTGAGCCCGACTGGCTGGAGGGCTAGAAGGGGGCTGTGCGTGAGGGGACCTGGGGAAGGGGCCGTGCGTGAGACCTGGGGAAGGGGCTGTGCGTGAGGGGACCTGGGGAAGGGGCCGTGCGTGAGACCTGGGGAAGGGGCTGTGCGTGAGGGGACCTGGGGAAGGGGCCGTGCGTGAGACCTGGGGAAGGGGCCGTGCATGAGGGGACCTGGGGAAGGGGCTGTGCGTGAGGGGACCTGGGGAAGGGGCCGTGCATGAGACCTGGGGAAGAGGCTGTGCGTGAGGGGACCTGGGGAAGGGGCTGTGCGTGAGACCTGGGGAAGGGGCCGTGCATGAGACCTGGGGAAGAGGCTGTGCGTGAGGGGACCTGGGGAAGGGGCTGTGCGTGAGGGGACCTGGGGAAGGGGCCGTGCGTGAGACCTGGGGAAGGGGCTGTGTGTGAGGGGACCTGGGGAAGGGGTTGTGCGTGAGGGGACCTGGGGAAGGGGCTGTGCGTGAGGGGACATGGGGAAGGGGCCGTGCATGAGACCTGGGGAAGAGGCTGTGCATGAGACCTGGGGGAGAGGCTGTGCGTTAGACCTGGGGAAGGGGCTGTGCGTGAGGGGACCTGGGGAAGGGGCTGTGCGTTAGACCTGGGGAAGGGGCCGTGCGTGAGGGGACCTGGGGAAGGGGCCGTGCGTGAGACCTGGGGAAGGGGCCGTGCGTGAGGGGACCTGGGGAAGGGGTTGTGCGTGAGACCTGGGGAAGGGGCCATGCGTGAGACCTGGGGAAGGGGCTGCTCTTCCCTTTTGCTCACAAATCAAAAGAAAAAAAGAAGTCTGTGGCAAAGGGAATTCAGGCGTGAGTCTGTTTTGGTATAAAGAAACCCTGAAACCCACGCTGTTTCTCTGCACTGTGCGTTTCCCCTGAACGCTGGTGAAGCCCTCTGTATGCAGGAGTGCGACATTCCTCCTCTACATCCCAGATCTAAACCACATACTGCAGGGGTTACCACCGGGGGACCCTCATAGGCCCAGGCTGGGGTGGAACCCTGCCCCGATGAAGCGCGTCTCTGCAAACGTACGTGCCGGACAGCGCAGGAGGGCGCAGTGGGGCCCGCAGCAGGCGAGGCCCAGGGCCGGTGGCGGACAGGCCTGGACCACACTGCCTGCTCCACGCCAGGGAACGGCCGTGTGGGTGTCGTCCCCTGCCAGCGTGTGGGAGGGCCGGGGCCCGGTTCGAAGGTCGTGAGGCGAGAAAGGAAGAAGACCAGGCCCGGCCGCGCTGCCTGCCTCGGAAAGCTCGCTCTCGTCGTCGCCCACACCTCTCTCGAAGGCCAGGAGTGGGCCTCCTCGTGTTTTAACCCGCGCCGTCCACTCACCCTCGCTGGCCCGGGGCCCCAGTCCTAGAACATTCTGGAGGAGACTGAGTACACGGCGCAGGGCACGGGGGACAGGACAGGCTCCTGTCACACTCACCAGGCGCTGGGCCACAACTGGCTACAACGTACGCAGCCTGTCCTGAGCATCCTTCACCCCGTGGGCCTCGGCTCTCCATGTGCAGTGGGGAGATGACACGCGGCCCGCCATGGCAGTGGCTCAGAGGCAGCGCACAGTGAGAGCACTTGGTTAGGTTACCTGTGCGGCCGGGACCCCACGGCCAGCAGGGCTGTCTGCCACCCAGCCAGTCACCGCCGCCCAGCAGACATTCCCACACGTGCCCGTGGCCACGGAGCACCACTGGGGGGCGCCCGGGGCCAGTGAGGACAGCTACACTGGGTGGCCGTGTCCATACCACTCCTCGCTTTCTCCAGAACAGAACAGGCTTCTGACTCCTGTCCACAGACTCAAGTGCAGTTCAAGTGTTTGCGACTGTAACCCACGGAAGTGGGACAGAGGCTTCGTCGGGAGGTAGAGGGGTCTGGAATCGAGATGAGAGGAGGGCTGTCTTATTCGAGGTGTTCCATTTCCCCATAAGTAGCACGTGTTCATGCTGTGTGTGTGTAACTGAACTAAATGCGGCTGGCGGGTGGCGTGGTGCTTGGAATGGCTAGATCCCACGTGGCCAACTGGGCGGTTCAAATCCCAGACCTGGCAACTTGAAAAACATGCTGTGCATGTGTGCCCCAAATCCTGAAAGAATAGAGGTGAAAGGACTGTGAGGTGGGCCCCCCCCCGTGTGTGTGTGTGTGTGTGTGTGTGTGTGTGATTCTGCACTCCCTTCCCCCTTCTCTGGCAAGCATATTTGCCCTATAGCAAATTTTTTTAAAAAATGGTGCACCATGGGACCAGCAGATGGTGTAGTGTTACGTTGCTGAACTCTTACCTGGTTGACCATGGTTTGAGTCTTGGACCCAGTGGATTGAAACTCACACCAGGCCAGGTGTCTCCGTGCCCAAGATTCCAGGAGAACGGGGGAGGAGGGACTGCGGCCTAGCCATCCCCTCTTGGAGTGATTTCTTGCTTTAACAAAAATCTTTCTTCAGAAAAAAATGGCACACCACCTTAGGAGGGCATTTTGGCAGGACCCCCATGACCGAAAATCTAGTGCACTCGCCCTTGGCCCCCCAGCTAAGTCGTGTGGCTTGGCCTGGGGGTCAGAGTGCCAGCTCAAGCCTTCTGTCCTAGGAAGGCCCTGGGACCCTGTAGTAGCCGCTGGGTCTTGGGTCACTGAGACCCGTTAGGACGTTGCTGGGACCATGAGCTTCAGAAAGAACACTGCAGCTCATGTGCACAGACGGGGGGCACTCGCCCACGTGCAGAAACACGAGCACATGTTACACACTCACGGATATGTCCGCACTGACATGGAGCTCCTGAGTTGACACACAACCAAGAGGCCCAGGGTCCAAAGGACAGGCGAGTGGCCTTCTGCCGCCACTGCAGAACACCTCTGGGCTTCCTAATCCGCGTGTCTTGCACCCCGCCTTGGGCAGAAGGCATCTCCCCGCTGCCTGGCATGCGCAGCGAGCAGAGGTGCCCTGCGGGCCGGCCGCGCGTTCGAGTCCCGGAGCCTCGGCTCCCCCCCCTCCCACGGCCGCGGGCCTCGGGCTCCCCCCGCCGCCCTCGCCCGCCGCGCTCACCGCCAATGATGGTCCGGATGAGGGAGGCGTGCCCGGGGCAGTCGACCAGCGTGACCTGCAGCTCGCCGGGCTCGGGCTCGGGCTCGGGCTCGGCCCCGGGCTCAGGCGCCGGCCGGGGACGCGCGGGCAGCGGCACGGAGAAGCACGAGAAGCCCAGGTCGAGCGTGATGCCGCGCTCGCGGCTCTGCGGCTGCTTGTCGAAGGCGGCGGTGGAGGCCGTGGTGCTGAGCGCGCGCGCCAGCGCCGTCTTGCCGCTGTCGATGTGGCCCAGCACGCCCACGTTCACGTTCACCCGCCGGCCCGCCATGCCGCCCCGCCGGTCCGCCCGCTAAGCCGGCCCCCGCCGCCCGCGCCCGGCAGGCGCGTTCCGGCCCCGAAGCTTCCGCCCGCCCGCCCGGGCCCGCCGCGGAAGGGAGCCGGCCGAGCACCGAGCAGCCTGGCCCTCCGCGGGTGGGCCGCCGAGCACCGAGCAGCCTGCACCCTCCGCGGGTGGGCCGCCGAGCACCGAGCAGCCTGCACCCTCCGCGGGTGGGCCCCCGAGCACCGAGCAGCCTGCACCCTCCGCGGGTGGACCGCCGAGCACCGAGCAGCCTGCACCCTCCGCGGGTGGGCCGCCGAGCACCGAGCAGCCTGCACCCTCCGCGGGTGGGCCGCCGAGCACCGAGCAGCCTGGCCCTCCGCGGGTGGGCCGCCGAGCACCGAGCAGCCTGCACCCTCCGCGGGTGGGCCGGCCGAGCACCGAGCAGCCTGCACCCTCCGCGGGTGGGCCGCCGAGCACCGAGCAGCCTGCACCCTCCGCGGGTGGGCCCGCCGAGCACCGAGCAGCCTGCACCCTCCGCGGGTGGGCCCGCCGAGCACCGAGCAGCCTGCACCCTCCGCGGGTGGGCCCGCCGAGCACGGAGCAGCCTGCACCCTCCGCGGGTGGGCCCGCCGAGCACGGAGCAGCCTGCACCCTCCGCGGGTGGGCCGCCGAGCACCGAGCAGCCTGCACCCTCCGCGGGTGGGCCGGCCGAGCACCGAGCAGCCTGCACCCTCCGCGGGTGGGCCGCCGAGCACCGAGCAGCCTGCACCCTCCGCGGGTGGGCCCGCCGAGCACCGAGCAGCCTGCACCCTCCGCGGGTGGGCCCGCCGAGCACCGAGCAGCCTGCACCCTCCGCGGGTGGGCCCGCCGAGCACGGAGCAGCCTGCACCCTCCGCGGGTGGGCCCGCCGAGCACGGAGCAGCCTGCACCCTCCGCAGGTGGGCCGCCGAGCACCGAGCAGCCTGCACCCTCCGCGGGTGGGCCCGCCGAGCACCGAGCAGCCTGCACCCTCCGCGGGTGGGCCGCCGAGCACCGAGCAGCCTGCACCCTCCGCGGGTGGGCCGCCGAGCACCGAGCAGCCTGCACCCTCCGCGGGTGGGCCCGCCGAGCACCGAGCAGCCTGCACCCTCCGCGGGTGGGCCCGCCGAGCACCGAGCAGCCTGCACCCTCCGCGGGTGGGCCGCCGAGCACCGAGCAGCCTGCACCCTCCGCGGGTGGGCCCGCCGAGCACCGAGCAGCCTGCACCCTCCGCGGGTGGGCCGCCGAGCACCGAGCAGCCTGCACCCTCCGCGGGTGGGCCGCCGAGCACCGAGCAGCCTGCACCCTCCGCGGGTGGGCCGGCCGAGCACCGAGCAGCCTGCACCCTCCGCGGGTGGGCCCCCGAGCACCGAGCAGCCTGCACCCTCCGCGGGTGGGCCCCCGAGCACCGAGCAGCCTGCACCCTCCGCGGGTGGGCCGCCGAGCACCGAGCAGCCTGCACCCTCCGCGGGTGGGCCGGCCGAGCACCGAGCAGCCTGCACCCTCCGCGGGTGGGCCGCCGAGCACCGAGCAGCCTGCACCCTCCGCGGGTGGGCCGCCGAGCACCGAGCAGCCTGCACCCTCCGCGTGCCGGGAAGCCGTGGGGAGGCCGTGGGGCGCCGGGAGCGAGGACCCAAGGCCACCCTTTCCGCCCGCCGGCACCGGGTCCTTTCCGGAGAGCGCGGCCGGTGCTGTTCCCTCTCTGCGTTGTATTAGTTGTAAAACGTGTAAACAAGTACCCTGGAGAAGAGCCATTATGGCGAGTTTGAAATGACGCGCCAGCTCGAGAGCCGGGCGTCCGCGGTGTTCGGGGGGCCGTGGGGCGCCCTCTGAGGGCGGCAGCGTGGGCGAGCTTGGCGGCTGGGAACCCACGCGGCTGGGAGGTGTGCGTGGGTTCCCAGTGTACCAGGTTTAAAAACGTGCGCCTGGGGGGCAGCGAGAAAGGCCCTCCACGGGGGTGTCGGCCACTGCCCCCAGGTTCTCTTTAGGGATTTCGCCTAGCGTGTTGCAAGCTGCTGGGTCCAGGACACAAGCCACATCGTCGGCCATGTGGGATCCAGCCCCTTAACCACCGTGCCACCAGTGGCCCCTAAACTTTATTTTTCTTTGACCAGAGAGTGTGTGTACTTGCCAGAGGGAGAGAGGGAGAAGTGGGGGGGGGGGCACCCCCAGTGGGGCTAGGTTACCACACAGTCCCTTCTTTGCTGCTTCTTCATCCTGGCAAGATTTGAGACGGATGCTGACACTCACCGTGTTTTTCCAGCGGCCGGGCCGTACCTGAACTGCGGTTGGCTGTGGGGGGATCTGGGTCCCTCAACTACTAGCTATGACGCCTGGCCAGATTTCATATTTTTTGCACCAGAATTGTACTTTATTATTTTTTTTTTGAAGAATTATATTTATTAGTTTAACTTTATTCAGTTATTTTAGTTTGACCAGGAGGAAAAGAGTGAGAGAAAGTGAGAAAGCAAGCCGCCAGGTCCAGGACTCGAACCGCAGTTGGCCACATGGGTGTCCCGCACACTTACCCACCATGCCACTTGTTGGCCCCTAGCCTTGTACTTTAGTTCCATTTCCCCCACAGCATTTCTGAGTTCCCCTGCACTAATTTTTTTTTAATTTGTCAGAGGTTCTGCAGAGACAGAAAGCACCCCACATTGGGCACGGTCACGCCGCAATACCTTGTTCATTTTTCCATCCTTTTCGGATTCGGGGTGCACATGCACATGTACCTGGTGCGTGTTTTCAGGAGGCCGGTCCAGGACTCAAGCTGTGCGGTCAGCCGTGTGGGATCCAGCTCCCTTAAACACTAGGCCATGGGACTGGCCCCTTTGTACTCTTCCGTCTAGTTTTTGGGTTTTTTTTGTTTTTTTAGATTTTTGCCATAGAGCGCATGCGTTTGCCAGGGAGAGGGAGAGGGGGGAGAGAGAAAATGAGAAATCACCCCCTGGGGAGAAAGACACACCACGATCCCTTCTTCTCCATTCTTCTCTCGGGATTTTGGGCATGCACACACACACGTCCAGTATATTTTTCAAGCCACCAGGTCTGGGACTCAAACCCTGGTGTCAGTCATGTGGGATCCAGCACCTTAACCACCATGCCATCTGCTGACCCCTGTCTAGTTTTCTGTATGTTTGAAATTTTCCAAAAAGAAAAACTGTAAATAGAAAATGAGAGAGATAATGCTACATCCATACGGTAGAATATCATGCAGCCTTTAAGGAGAATGAGAAAGCCGTTTATATCCTATTTGGGAGCAATCTCTGAGATACATTGGTGGGGCCGGCAATGGTGTAGTGGTTGGGGCGCTGGACTCACATGGCTGACCATGTTCAAGTCCTGGACTGGCAGCTTGCTCTTCTCCCTTTCCCTCTCTGTGTCTCTCTCTGTTCAAATTAAAATAAATAAATAACAATGACAAATAAAATTAAAAAATATAAAAGACATATTGGCAACAAAAAAGTAAGGCTCACACCAGGGTGTGTAGCACATTTCCGCTGACCAAGAAAGCACATCTGCGTGCTTGCACAAGACAGCGGGCCCTCGGAGCTCCACCTGGGCTCTACCCTGTCTCTCTCCCTTTCCACGCTTGCTCCGGGGCGACACCCCGACTCCGGGCCTTGAGAACCAGTGACTGCCCCGTTCGCACCTCCACTCAGCCCTCCCTGACTGCGGGCTCCTGGAACATCTAAAGACACCTTGCAGCAGTCGGGGTTCTGGAGCACAGTGAAGCACCTCGCTCTACCAGGATGAGCCAGGTCTTCCTGGGCACTCCAGGTACACGTCCATGCCCATAGTCTGGCCAGTGAGGCCGGGGTGGATGGTGGCGTGAAGACCCTGTTGTGGCCCATCTCTCTGTCTGTCTGAAAAATAAAATAAAACAACTTGTAACAAAAGTCTGAAAAATAAAATAAAACAACTTGTAACAAAAAAGGAAAAAGATTTCTATTCCTGTCCTTCGCCCCATCTGGCAGAGCCCCCCCGCAGTTGAGGAGGTCCACGTCCGCCTGTTCTCGGGCTCCGTCCCAAGCCCTCATTCTTCCATGCCCGCATGCCGCTCAGCAGGAGATCTGCTGGCTTTGCCCTCAGAGCCTGAGTGCCTCCCAAAGCCTGCACTGCTGGTTCTTAGCCCGTGCCGTCCCCTCTTACCTGGAGTCTTGCACTGGTAAAGCTCACCGTTTCTGGTGCGTGGCTCTGAGCTTCGGCACAGGTGCATATCAGGTCACTGCCTCCCCAGTCAAGACTGGTGCACAACCAACCTGTAACCCTCAGGAGCAACCCTCGTGGTCAAGCCTTCCCACGCCCGTGTCCCTGCGAGCTCGCCCTTCCCGGCATGCTGCGTGCAGGGCTGCAGCAGACAGCCCTTCCAGGCTGGCCTCTGCCCCAGCGTGCTGCCTGCGGGGTCTGGCCGGCTGCCCCAGCGTGCGCCTTTGCTGTTTTAAAGCTGATTTCGTGTCCTCCGTGAGAGAGAAGCAGGCAGCTCAGCGGTCCTGCCACACCACAGCGCCCCCAGCCGGCTGGGGCTGGGACTGGGCTTAGCAAGCAGGTTTCAGGTTGCTCGGGTGCTGCTCACAGGGCTTCCCGGCCTTTGAGGGCAAGTGACAGAAGCCGCCCCCCCCCCCCCCCCGTCAGCCTGACTACGGCGAACGGACACAGCAGCCCGTTGTCACAGTGCGCGCACTGACAGATGCTCGGGCTCAGACCCCGCCTCGTTGGGAGCTATGCAGCCTTGGGCGAGTTACAAGCTGCTCGTGCCTCGGTTTCCTTCTTTTATTTTTAAATTATTTATTTTACATTCATCCACGGTATATCACTACAGCAGACAAGATGAAGTTTCCCATCCAGAGTACACTGTGTGGTGGCTCCAACCAAAACATTATCTTACTTGCTATCTTCAAGAGATAATCTACTTTGTTCAATGTTTTACTTCGCTCTCCCCCTGTCACACTCCGCCACTTCCCGCCCTCCTCGCACACCGTCAGCCGAGGAAGGACAGGAGCTGAGCCCCGTGCTGTGCGCGCTGAGTGAACTGGTGCGTCTGCAGCACTCGGACGGAGCCAGGCCTGCCGTGTGCGGAGCACCAAGTCTGTGTTCGGGTTTGTCAGACCAAATACGGATCCCAAGGCACTAGAGGCAGAGCTGCCCCTCTGGGAGCGCTGATGGCGGCGTGAAGGCAGCAGCTTGGGCTCCCCATCTGCTTCTCCTTCCCTGAGCCACCTCCATGCCCACGAAGGCTCCCTCCTCGTGGGGCTGGCATGGCTGCCAGCAGCCCCCAGCTCAGCGTCAGCAACTACAAATCCCAAAGCGAGTCTTTGGTCCCGATGAAGTGATGGGCCCCTGCCCCCAACAGAAATGAGGTGCTGTGCCTGCCACCAAGGACAACGGGGAGGCGAGGACTGCTGGGACAGGGCGGGCTGTTCTCCAAGTGCAGGTGGCATCCCACCTCCTGGGGTGGGCTTTGCCTGGCCTAGTGCCTCACCCTGAGTCTGGTTCACTAGCTGTGCTCTGGTGTCCCCCAGCACCACAGCTCTGATCGCATGTCCCCACCTGCTGCTGCCTTTTTATTTATTTATTTTTAGATTTCTTTTCCTTTTCCATAAGCCAGAGAGAGACAGAGAAACAGGCACCCCCGACAGTCTTCATATTGCAACCCACTCCCAGCCTCGGCCAGCCCGAATCGTAGGGACGTGCGCATCGCCTACCCTGGTAGGTCTCGGCCAGGAGCCACCCCGCCTTTGCCGCGTCATGGAGCATCGGGTCTTCCCACCGCAGCACCGCCGGCCCCACAGTGCTGCTCCAAGGGACTCAGCCCAGCCCCTGGCCTGCGAAGGCGTCCTCTCTGCAGACTCCCGGGTCCCTCACGGTTCGGCAGGCTGGGCCCAGCCTGGGGAAATTACTGACAGCAGCCAGCCTGCAGAGGTGCGGTTCCTTGGGATTTGTTCTTGTTAACGTGATGCTGGGCCTTTCTGTCTCTTTAACGCCATTTTGTACTGAGGTAGTTCAAAGTTCTTTACAAACAGCTAGTAATTAATTCAACTTCATTAAGGCCAACTAATCCAGGATTAATTATAAATGTACCCAGAGGAAGTTATTATACTTTGCTCTTTGATTTGAGGCTTGGCTTATAAAGATTCCTTCAGAAGTGAAATGGAAATTTCCGTCTTCTCTGAGGGCGTCTACCTTGTCAGCGATTGTATTAATCATGTACTTTCCTCAACAGGTCCCACGGGGACTTCAGAGTAGGCTGTCACCAGGCCAGGGCTGAGCTACAGGACACTCCCAGCACTAAGCAAACCTGCTCAGACCCCATTCAGCTGGAGGCTGAGGAGACCTGATGAGCTGGTCCCAGGGTTCAGACCCTGGTTTTACCTTGTACTGGCTTTGTGACGTCAGCGCTTTCCCTGGTCGAATCGACCTGGCAATGCCTCACAGGGCGGTTACAGCCTGTGGTGGCCAGCCTCTACTCCTCGTCTGTACGGCCACTCGATCTTCAGCAGTAGCAAGCTAACGTCAACATTGGCCCGGAGGGTTGTATCCACTTTCGTATCAATTAGCCAAACCAATGGCTCTGTGCTAGTCTGTTCTGTTGCTAATAACAGGAGTTTCTGGGACCAGCAGTTGGCATAATGGCTACATCACTGAACTCTCACGTAGTCAACCACAGTTCGAGTCCTGGACCCGGTGGCTTAAACTCACACCAGGCATGTGTGCGTGCGTGCCCAAGATTCCAAGAGGAGAAGGGATTGCGGCGTGGCCACTCCCCCTGGGGGGTGATTTTTCGCCTCTCTGTCTCGTCTTTCTGGTGAGCGCAAGCTCCCTATAGCAAAAATCTCTCCATAAAAAGGAAAAGGAAACAGAAGCTTCTGAGTCTGACTGACTCGGCAGGATAGAAGTTTTATTGGCTCACAGGTTTGGAGGCTGAGAAGTCCGAGAGCTGGTGATAGCCATGTCCTCTCTTTGATTTATGATTTTAATAATTTGGTGTTTTTTTTCTTAACCAATCCAGCTAAAGGATTGTCAATTTGGTAATCTTTTTTCTTTTTTGAGAATTTTTTGCTGTAGGGCACGTGCATTCACCAGAAAGACAGAGAGACAGAGAGACAAAGCGAGAAATCACCCCCCAGGGGGGATGGCCACACCGCAATCCCTTTTCCTCCATTCTCCTCTTGGGATCTTGGGCATGCATGGACAAGCGCTCAGCGTGAGTTTAAGCCACCAGGTCTGGGACTTGAACTGCGGTTGACGACATGGGACTCCAGCGACGTAACCATTATGCCATCTGCTGGTCCCTCAATTTGGTAATCTTTTCAAAGAACCAACCTTTGATTTTATTTACTTTCTCTATTTTTTATTTTGTTTATTCCATTCTAATCTTTTTTTTTCCCCAATCATGGTAAAAGATACATAACATATGTTATTCTAACCATTTTAATTGTACGGTTTGAAATGGCAGTAAGTGAATTGACAGTGTGCTTAATCAGAGCTTTTCTTTTCTTTTATTATAGGTGTTGGCAGCTATAATTTTTTTCTCTTAATACTGATTTATGCTGGGCTAATCTATGGTCTGGTGTTTAAGGAAACCAGATCCCACATGGCTGACAACGTGTGTGGTTTGAATCATGGACCTGGCAGCTTGAAAAACACACCAGGCATGTGTATGTGCACGCCCAAAATCCTGAAAGGGGGCAGTGGAGGAGACTGAGACATGACTGTGCCCGTGGAGGGTGCTTTCTCCTTTCTTTCTTTCCTTGTCTGTCTCCGGCAAGCACATATGCCCTCTAGCAAAGAGAGAAAGGACTGGGGTTGGCAGGGTAGGAAACTGAGCACGTTTATACGCTGTGGAGAGTACTCTGGAAGAACAGACGGAAAGGACTGGGGTTGGCAGGGTAGGAAACTGAGCACGTTTATACGCTGTGGAGAGTACTCTGGAAGAACAGACGGAAACACAGGGAAAAGAAGGTAGTGGGTGGAGTGAGGCCTCCGAGGGATGGCGTGGGGGTCTAGACTTACCTAAACCCGTTAGTAGGAAAGTCACGCCTGCCCTGAGTCGGATAGAGAACCCAGCAGCATCTGGCAGAGTAGAAGCTTAGCGTAGAGACTCAGAGCTGCCTCCCAGTCTGCCTTCTCTCCATGATGCTAGCGGTGCACCAAGACTGCATCTCCCAGCCTCCCTAGGGGCTAGCTGTGGCCATTGGTTGGGCGCCACACGGAGGCATGCGTAGAAACGACCGCACGTTCAAGGCTAAGATTAGAGGCACGCATCCTCTTCTCCCCTTCCTTTTTCTTGCTGGCAAATTCAGCCATTGTGTACTATGGGTAGAAGGCAGAGGTGGCAGAGAATAGGTTGGAAGAGGTCCAGGTCCTCGATGACTGGAAAACCAGCCTGTCTGCTGCCCATGTGCTTGGACTTCATGTGAGAAAAAGTCATGTCTGTCAACTCAAAAAAGGCCAAGGCAAAGCCAGTAAAGCAAAGGATTTTTTTTTTTTTTTTTAACTGTTAGGACAGTTGCCTGGACACCACAAAATCCAGCTGGTCCCAGGTAATAGGTGCCAACATGTTACAGAGTTCAGGATGATTTGAAAGGCAAAAATCATGATCAGGAGGGGAAAGTAGCAAGGATTGGTCAAATTATGGCAAGGGCAGTGGGATTATTTTTGCCATAGGTTATGTGTGCTTGCCAGAGTCAGACAGAAAGAGTGAAGTCACCCCCTAGGGGAATGGCCGCACCACAATCCCTTCTCCTCCATTCTCTTCTCAGAATCTTGGGTGTGCTCACACACATTTCCGGTGTGAGTTTCGAGCCTCCAGGTCCAGGACTCGAACCGCATGCAGTAGGCCACCTGCTGGTCCTGAATCTTGAGGAAAACGTGCAGTGAGTCTGGAAGATGAGAGGTATGGATGTGGGCGATAAGGATGTTGTTTGAAACACAAACCTAGTGAGTTTAGGCAGCATCTTTAGCTGCTTCAGGAGCATGTGCCAAAGAAAGCCTCGAGGCAGGCTTGTTTCACTTCCTTACAGCATGTAGGCTGTGGTCTCTTGTTTTCATGGGAAGCCTGCTCTACCCAGAGCCTATCAGCTTCCGTAACATTTCCGTTTGATGACGAGGTGCTGTATTTCAGCATGACCGGCTCCACTCTGGTCTGATCTGTTGCTACTGAGAGAAGCTTAGAACAAAATGATGTCCTCCCATCATATTTTTTAAGTTTCAAAATGTTTTACTTATTTCTCCCATGAAAGCAGCAGAGAGCAAACGTGAAAGGGCATCCCCGTAGTCTGGATGGCGGAAACCCAGCCCAGCCTTCAGCCGGGCCCAGTACTCAGGCGGTCCTTGGACTCAGCCAGGGGCCCTCTCATGCAGACTGCCTCGTTGAGCTTGCCACGGCCGCGCCCCACCTGCTCCGTCACGCGCACTTCCACCTTGCTCCACCTGTCGGAGCCTACCGTCTAACACACATGCAGTCATCCCCCAGCCCTCTGAGGCAGTGGAGAAGCAAAGGGGGCTTGACCTGGGCATGTGGGTTCAGAGGTCAGGAGTGACTGTCAAGAAAGGGAGGGAGCAGAAGGGACGGGACCCAGTGACGACGCGATGGAGCTCGGCTGCAGACAAGCGGGGTGCAGGGGTGAAGGCGGCCTGTCGGGGCCTGGGCGGCCTCGGCCCGCCTTGTGGTCTGCGTCGGAGGCGCTGCTCTCAGGAACTGGACAACGCTGCTCACCGCCGCCCCGGCTGGGCCGGACCGGGCGGCCGAGCGGGTCCGGGTCGCCGGCGGTGCAGAGGGCAGTGCGCCTCCTCCGCGCCGCGCCGACCCGGATCAAATCCGGAGCGTGACCTCTCTGCGCCCGCGCCGAGCCAAGGCAGGAAGCGCCGGCCGCCAGGAAGCCGACCCAGGCACACAGCCGGAAGTAGGTGGGCGGTGCCCCGCTGGCCGCGAAGGGCGCAGCCGTGAGCCAATGGGAAGCGGCGCCTCCCCGCCTCCGCCAATGGGGCGCCGGCCGGGGCGGCCCTTACACGGCGCCTAGTAACGGCCGCGTGGTTGCCGGGGCGCGCGCTCGGTCCTCGCCGCTGGTATCCGCGCTGCGTGTGGTTCGGTTCCCGGCGGCGTGGCAGGATGAAGATCGAGGAGGTGAAGAGCACCACGAAGACGCAGCGCATCGCCTCCCACAGCCATGTGAAGGGGCTGGGCCTGGACGAGAGCGGCCTGGCCAAGCAGGCCGCCTCGGGGCTCGTGGGCCAGGAGAACGCGCGCGAGGTGCGGCCCGGCGGGTGGCCGGCCTGGGGCGGCGGGCGAGGTCGGCGGGAGCGGAGGAGGCGCGCTGCCCCCTCGCGATGACTCCGGGCCGGCGGAGTCGGCGACGCTCGCGGCCCCCGAAGGCGCGCTGGTGCGTTTGTCCCAGCGGGCGCCGTTCCGCAGGCCGGGTTTACGGAGGCGGGTTGCCCGGCCCGGGAGCTCGCTGCGGCTCCAGGGGCTACGGCCAGAGGCGGGGCCGCCCTCCGGCTTCCCCACCTCCCCGAGCACCTTTTGGGACCAGTCTGATGAGCAAGCCGAGGGTGCAGAGTCGCGCCACCTCCGCTGCAGCTCCGCTCCCCTCCCCTCCCTCCCCCTCCCTCCCCCTCCCTCCCCCTCCCTCCCTTTCCCTCCCCCTCCCTCCCTTTCCCTCCCCTCCCCTCCCCTCCCTTCCCCTCCTCTCCCCTCCCCTCCCCTCCGCTCCCCTCCCCTCCCCTCCCCTCCCTTCCCCTCCCTTCCCCTCCCCTCCCCTCCCCTCTCTTCCGTTCCCCTCCCTTCCCCCCTTCTCCCCTCCCCTCCCTTCCCCTCCCTTCCCCTCCCTTCCCCTCCCCTCCCCGTCCCCTCCACAGGGGGAGGCGAGGCTGGGACTGGCATGGCCCCCCACTGGCTGTGTGCGCTCAGATCAGAGGCCTTTGCCGGGAATCTCACTCAGCTCACTCAGCTCAGCGTGAGCCTTGCCTCTTAGCCTGACTTGCTGATGGAGAAGGCTGAGGAAGAGCCCCTGGCATCCCATCTGAGCACCATCTTTCCAAAAATGAAGCCCCGGCAGGTTTCTGAGCACCTGCCACTCTAGTAGCTAGTGGGTTAGTGCTTCCTGGAGCCACTGCCCAGCTGAGCAGCCTGGCCTCCTGTCTTCATTTCTAGTCCAGGCCTGTCCCTCCCTGCCTCCGCTGTGCTGCTTTTCAGACATACCAAAACTTGAGAGACCTGTGGTTAATGGGTGGGTGCCTAACTCCACAGAAACATCTTGCCCTGGCCTGATATTCCGAGAGAACGTGTGTAAGATACACTAGCATGATCGCGATTTAACTTTGAAAACTTGAAAGGATTAGATCTAATGGGGCCCCACATTTAACTTCATGTTCAGGATTTGCTTTAGAGTTCGTGGGGTTTTTTTTTCTTTTTTTTTTTTTGAGAGATTTTTGCTGTAGGGTGCGTGCGCTCGCCAGAAAGACAGAGAGAGAGAGACAGAAAGCGAGAAATCACCCCCTGGGGGGATGGCCTCACCACAATCCCTTCTCCTCTCAGGATCTTGGGCACGCATGCATGTGCACCCAACGAGTTTAAGCCACCGGGTCCAGGACTCGAACCACGGTCGATTACATGGGAGTCCAGCGGCATAGCTGTTATGCTAACTGCTGGTCCCGGAAAGCTGTGTATCTTCTGTGTGGAAAAAAAATTTACATATGAACAAAGACAGTTTTATTTCCACTCCATGAGGCTGGGGGACCTATGGGATCTATCCCTGTAGCCCAGGCTAAAACTGCTTTTGCTTGTACCCTTACTGTCCCCTCTCCATGTAGCAGTCGGCGAGTTCTTTTACAATCAGGAAAAGTGAGGTTCAGCCCAGAGCCCCTGTGGCAGCTCCTTACACATGGCGGCCGTCAGTCCATGCTTCCTGGGGGCAGTTAGTCCGCGTTGTGCCTTCAGCCCTGCTCCTTCCCCAGCCCCGTCTTCCCATTCTGCACTTGGGCCGCTGCAGCCTTCCTGTCTGTGCTCCAGGATCTGCGTATGCTGTTTCCTCTGCCTGCACACGCTGCGTTCCTGCCCTGCCCGAGCTTCGCGTGTCAGCCGTCACTCCCCAGAGTCCTTCCTGGGTTACTTCGTCCTCTGTCATTAGGCTTTTTTCCTTCCTAACAGTGACCCCACGAACGCGCAGCGTGTCCTGCGCTGGAACACGAACTCCCCGAGCGCAGCGTTTCTCTGCCTGGCCTCTGCTCACCTGACACCCAGGACAGCGCCTGCAGCAAACCCGCACTTGCTGCTACTTGGACACGTAGGAATTGCGTGGACCAGTGACTGAATTCCCCATGAAACATGCTCATTTTGATTTCTTATTCTTTCCCATTGTGGTGTGTAGGCATGTGGCGTCATAGTGGAATTAATCAAAAGCAAGAAAATGGCTGGAAGAGCTGTCTTGTTGGCAGGACCTCCTGGAACTGGCAAGGTACTCATTTTCTCTCAGTTTAAATCTACCCAAGAGAATGATCCTTGTGTTTAAGCCAAATTGAATTCATGTCTTAACTAGTCTTTGTTTCGCTAAATGGGTTATATGTATGTTTTAAAACTAATGCACAGCAATACAATTGAGTATCTGAAATCCACGCTTCTGAAATCCAAGTGATCCTGGCTTAGCTCCAGAGGGGAGACAACGGCCCAGAGGGTTTTCGCTATCTCTGGAATTTGTCCTTTACCTCTCCGGGCTCCTTTGCTTGAGAAATCCATTTCTACCCCAGCTTTCGGAAAGTGTTGGTTGGCTCCCTACTGGGGGGAAGGAAAGGGAAAAAGAATTAGAGACACGATGTTCATCTTCAAGGGGCTTAGTCTCCCAGGACAGGAAGGCAGGAACCCGTGACAGCACCAGGAGCTCAGCTGAAGGCCACGCTGCGAGGTGCTGACTAACGTGGAGCGTGGAGCAGCTGGGCCCAGCAGGAGGTCGCACTGAGCGCTGGGGAACGTGCAGGGGTTGAGACTGGACATGAGTAGGGAGACGTTTGTCTTCTGGGCAGAGGGCACAGTGTCCTGTTAGGCTTCGAGAGGGGACTGGCCAGACAGTTGAAACCCCCGGGGTCCAGATGCCAGTCTCACTTGCTTTTCAGAAGGAGCACTTGGCACAGGGCAGAGTGCCTGAGGTTGTGAGTTTCAAGAAACAGGCTTAAGTCCCAGCTTTGGCACTGACCCGCCGGAAGGCCTGTGGCAGAGCTTTTGTTCGCTCTGAAGGTGAGACACGTGCCCCCTATTTCAGGCACTTGCTATGTTGATCAGTTGTAAATAATGACTTTAATCGCGATCTTTGAATCGCACATATTCCTGAATTGATGGTGTTTCTTCCATTGGTGTCTTACTGTGGAGGAAGAAGTGCTGTATTTCTGGGGGTATTTTGTTTTTTATATTTTGAAATTTGCTATTTCCCTAGAGAGAGAGAGTGAGAAAGCACCCTCTAGGGGGACCGCCATGCCGCAGCCCCTCTCCATGTTCCTCAGGATTCGGGGCATGCTCGCACGCACCTGGTGTGTTTTCACGCTGCCGGGTCTGGGGTGCAAACTGCAGTCAACCATGTGGGAACCAGCTCCCTTAACCACTACACCACCTAGTTGGCCCAGAGCTATATTTCTTTTTCTTTTTCTATTTTTTTGAGAGGTTTTTGCTATAGGGCACCTGTACTTGCCAGAAAGACAGAGAGAAGCAGAAAGCGAGAAATCACCCCCCAGGAGGATGGCCACGCTACGATCCCTTGTCAGGATCTGGGGCATGCACACGCGCCCGGCGTGAGTTTAAGCCAGCGGGTCGGGTCTTGAACTGCAGTCGACTATATGGGAGTCCAGTGACATAGCCATTACACAACTGCTGGTCCCCCGAAGCTGTATTTCTGAGGCGAGTTAAACTGCGAGGTGCCCTGTGGGCGCGTCACGGCCTCTCCTGGGCGGCACCTGTCCGTGTGGTGCGTGTGCTGTGCTGGCTCCCTGCTCCCTCTGGGTTGCAGGCCTCTCTCTCCCTGCTGTGTCTTCTCCCTAAAGTACATATAGAAGTTTCTGCTGGAGCTGCGGGTGGAAGGTTCCTCAGGTTTGTGTTCGTCATGTTGCCCTTGTTTTGAAAGCTAGTCATGTTGGATACAGAAATCAGCTGACAACTGCTTTCTTCAATAATGGTGTTTTTTTGTTTGTTTTTTTCTGTTTTTTGTTTTGTTTTGTTTTGTTTTGTTTTTTGGAGAGGTTTTTTTTTTTTTTCGCTATAGGGCGCGTGCGCTCGCCAGACAGACAGAGAGAGACATAGAGACAGAAAGCGAGAAATCACCCCCCGGGGGGATGGTCACGCCGCAATCCCTTCTCCTCCATTCTCCTCTCGGGATCTTGGGCACGCACGCACACGCGCCCGGCGTGAGTTGTAAGCCACCGGGTCTGAGACGCGAACCGCAGTCGACTACGTGGGAGTCCAGCGACATAGCCATTACGCTAACTGCCGGTTCCCTGTTTTTTTGGTTTTTTAAGAGAGATTTTTTGCTATAGAGCACATGCACTTGTTAGAGTGACAGAGACAGAAAGTAAGAAATCACCCCCCAGGGGGATGGCCACACTGCAGTCCCCTCTCCTCGGTTCTCTTCTTGAGATTTTGGGCATGCATGCACACGTACCCGGCATGAGTTCTAAGCCACTGGGTCTGGGACACGAACCATGGTCAACTATGTGAGAGTCCAGTGACATAACCACTACACCATCTGCTGGTCCCCTTCGGTGCTCTTTTTTATTTTTTTATTTTTTGGAGAGGTTTTTGCTATAGGGTGCGTGCGCTCACCAGACAGACAGAGACAGAGAGACAGAAAGTGAGAATTCACCCCCCAGGGGGGATGGTCACGCCTCAATCCATTCTCCTCCGTTCTCCTCTCGGGATCTTGGGCACGCACGCACACACGCCTGGCGTGAATTTAAGCCACCAGGTCCGGGATTCGGACCGCGGTCGACCACGTGGGAGTCCAGCGCATAGCCATTATGCTAACTGCTGGTCCCTCAATGCTGTTTTTTAAAAAGGAGCTGTTAGATGAGATGGGGATGAAGTAGATTTCCTCGATCGCCTGGAAGCCACCTGGCCCTCACATGGGGGTGCAAAGAAATGACGGCTTTTGGACCACACCGAAGTGCAGTGGTTACGCTGTGCACTGGGAGTCAGATCTCACTTTGCCCCGGTGGCTTGAACACACCAAGTGCATGTGTGTGCATGCATGCCCCGAGTCCTGCCGGGTACAGAGATGGAGAAAACATCACAGTGGCCACTGCCCGCTGGGTGTGCTTCCTTCGTTCTCTGGCAGTTGAACAGCAGTGGTAATGATACTGGCTTTGGAGGCTGGCGTCTGCAGCCCGGCCCTGCTGCTTGCTAGCTGGCCTAGGCTAAGTCAGTACCTTCTGGGCTCCGGTTTCTTCACCTGTGAGATACGAGATACCGAGTCCACAGGCCAGTTGAGAGGACTGAGCGGGACCTCCGCGACAGCGTGCAGTAGGTGTGAGCACAGCGGCCATATCCCATCCTGTCTCCTGTGGCCTTTGAACGGAAGCCAGACACGCTGCGGCTCTCAGCCCAGCCCTGTTGAGTTAGACCAGGCTCATGTTGGTCACCTCATGGGCACAGGCAGTGGGAGAGGGGGCGCCGTCCAATTGATGTGGCCACTGTGGGAAGTGCAGAACCAGTGGATGGGGCTCCAGAGGTCCAAGGGGGGCAGGCTTGGGTAGAAGCTGAGCCTGGCAGGGTTGTGGGGAGTCCTGGCATTTAGAACGCTGCCCCATGGTGCCCTGTCGTGTTCCAGAGATGGCTCCTTTCTCTCAGAAGGCCAGCTCGGAGATAATCCACTGAGGGCTCACAAACTCCGGTGCCTGATGAGGCAGGCCGCATGCACGGGCTGGGCCAGGCCCAGGTCCGGGTGAGTGAGGTGAGCCCAGCCCCTTGCTGGGAGGCGGCTGCCGCCACAAGGTTGGGAAGCCCACCGTGGCCCGAAAGAAGCTGAACGGGCACACTTGTACAAGTTTCCTGGCGTTCAGAAACTGCCACCCTGTCGAGTTTAAAAGCACATGTGGAAGCCAGCGTGGCGGGGTGGCTCAGGCGGCTGGGTCCTTCAGCTGCCTGTGCCGTTCGAGTGCCAGACCTCGCGGTTGAGAAGCGGCCCAGTACTCCAGAAGGAGCGGGGTCATCAGCATGGGGCAGTCTCAGGCCCCACCCTGTCTCGAGTGCACACGTTCGAGGCTCTGCCAGTCCGCCCCAGCGCCTCAGTACTTCGCTTCCCAGGTGAACAGCGCTAGCTGGGAATTGGCATGGTAACGCCGTCGACGCAGGTGCTACGACGTGCATGGGGCATGGGCGCTGCACGGAGTGCCTGCTGATGCCCAGGGCCCCAGGGCCAGCACTCGCTGTCCGTGCTTAGCGGCCGAGTGCGTTTCCGGGCCGAGACAAACGGTGCCTGTCGTCTTCCTCTGCAGACAGCCTTGGCCCTGGCTATTGCGCAGGAGCTGGGCAGCAAGGTCCCGTTCTGCCCGATGGTGGGCAGCGAAGTATACTCGACGGAGATCAAGAAGACAGAGGTGCTGATGGAGAACTTCCGCAGGGCCATTGGTGAGTACCGGGCGGTGAGCCTCTGCGGCTCCTCAGCGACACTGCCCCCGTTTCCAGTACCCCTAGCTTTGTCTTTGCAAACAGAACAGCGGCACCGGCCTTCCCCGACGAGCTGTCTCAGCAGTCGGAGCACTCGTGGCCGTTAGCCGTGGGGCTGGGCTCTCAGTAACAGCAGGTGTGGCTATAAAGTGATTTTCTTTTTAAAGAAGCAAGCCAGGTGCTCCCTGGAGAGAGACAGAGACAGAGTGAGAAAGTACCCCCTGGGGGATGGCCCTACCACAGTCCCTTCTCTAGGCACATATATGGGCCCAGCATGTTCCCAAAGACGCTGGGTTTAGGACTTGAACCACGCAGCTGGCCACGTGGGATCCAGCCACCCCAGCCACCATGCCAGCAGCTGGCCCCTCCTCTGGCTCTTTAAGTTTATGTATGTGTGCTGTGCATGAGAGACGGAACCCCGGATGGTGTCTGATGCCACGCTGCACGCCCAGCTCCGGCCAGGCTCGGTGGCAGGCCCGTGCGTGCTGGTGCACTCGGGGAGGCCCTGGGTGCAAGAACCTCACAGAGTGCGTTACTGCTGTGCCACCATCCAGCCCGGGGACTTCGGTTTATACTGAGATGTGGGCTGGCTCCTTGGCCTGGTGGTTAAGAGTGGGCCCTGGACCAGCACTTGGTGTAATGGCTACGTCGCTGGACTCCCATGTAGTCAATCGCAGTTCGAGTCCCGGACCCGGTGGCTTAAACTCACACTGGGTGCATGTGCGTGCGTGCCCAAGATCCCGAGAGGAGAATGGAGGAGAAGGGATTGCGGCGTGGCCATCCCCCCTGGGGGGTGATTTCTCGCTTTCTGTCTCTCTGTCTCTGTCTATCTTTCTGGTGAGTGAATGCGCCCTATAGCTAAAACCTCTCCACCCCCCCCAAAGAAAAGAGAGAGAAAGAGAGGATCCTACATGGCTGACCGCACAGTGCAAGTCCCAGCCCCGGCGGCTTGAGTGCTACATTGGCATGTGTGCACAGTGCCCCCCCCCCCGTTCTGCAGGGTGGAGGAGAAGGACTTGTGAACCGTGTCCAGAGGCTTAGTTTTGTGATACTTTGAGTCCATACTTTGAGTATGGACTTTTTTAAACTGTAAAGTATTTTTTTCTTTTTTGTTTTAGAGAGAGCGTGCTTTTTATTATAGGGTACATGCGCTTGCCAGAGAGACAGATAGAGAAAGCGAGAAATCGGGGGGGTGGCCACACTGCAATCCCTTCTCCGCTCTCCTGGGACTTTGGGCATGCATACACGCACGAACCTAGCGTGAGTTTTAAAACTGCCAGGTCTGGAACTTGAACCACAGTCGACTACGTGGGAGTCCAGTGACATAACCATTACACCCTCTGCTGGTCCTGAAACTGTGATGTTTTTTCTTACTGGACTTTTTTTTTTAAATGGTTTTTATCATAGGCACATGCACTCACTGGAGAGAGACAGAGAGAGGGCAAGTGAGAAATCATCCCCCAGGGTGGATGCCTGTGCTGTAATCCTTTCTCCTTCATTCTCCCAGGATTCTCGTCACACTTGCACACGCCTGGTGCGATTTTCAAGCCACCAGGGCTGGAACTCAAACCATGGTCGGCCATGTGGAGTCCAGCGACATACCTATCATGCCAAATGCTGGCTCCAGTGGAAGTATTTTTAATGTGAAACATTGGATTTTTTTGATGTGTACTTTATAGTTTCTTTAAATTTTTTGCTATAGGATGTGTGTGCTTAACGGAGAAAGAGGGTGGAGAGTGGGATGAGAAAGCAGTCGCCCAGGGGGTGGTCCTGCCACAGTCCCTGCTGCGTTTTTCTTGTGGGATTTTGGGCAGGTGTGCACACACCTGGCATGTCTCTCAAGCTGCCTGTCCGAGATCCCGACTACACAGCTGGCCGTGTGGGATCCAGCTGCCTTCACCACCATGCCACGGCTGCTCCTGGTTTTCTTCATTAAAGTTTATTTCTTCCGTGAGCAAGAGAGACAGGCAGGGTGGAGGGTGTACCCTCAGCAGGGTCTTGATGTGGTAAGAGGGGAGGAGAGACGGCAGCCCAACAGGAGGGTCCTTGTCCCGTGCTCCCCCACTCTCTAGCTGTGGGCCCCGGCCACGTGCTTGCCTGCCACATGCAGGGCGGTCACGGGTGTGCACCAGCCTGGCCGAGCGGAGTGCCGTGGTCTGCCCCGTGCCCACCCTAAACTGAAGTAGAGCACTGTCTACAAAGTGCACGGAGTGTCGGTCACGTGAACACTGCAGGCTCTCAGCCAAGGCCCAGAGCGGAGCCAGCACCCAGGGCCCACGGCGTGTGGTCATCGTGTGCAAGTGACCCCGTCATAGCCACGCACAGTGGGCTGGTGCCTCGCGGGTTCTGTCTGCTGCTTTAGCCTGGTGTTCATGCGGGGAGGGTCTTTGCCTGGACCCACAGTGGCAGTGGCCCAGCATCCTCCAAAGTCCAGGAGCTCTCGAGCCCTCGTTTGAACATGCGCCAGCCCCCTGTGGACGTCCTGGTTAGTGAGGTGCTGCCACCCCGGCTCCGAGGACGTCCTGGTTAGTGAGGCGCCGCCACCCCTGCCACCCCGGCTCCGAGGACGTCCTGGTTAGTGAGGCGCCGCCACCCCCGGCTCCGAGGACGTCCTGGTTAGTGAGGCGCCGCCACCCCGGCTCCGAGGACGTCCTGGTTAGTGAGGTGCTGCCACCCCGGCTCCGAGGACGACCTGGTTAGTGAGGCGCTGCCACCCCGACTCCGATACCTACACGCCTTTCACTTATTTATTTAGAGAGTGTCGATCTGACAAAACCGGCCTTCACGTGGGCGCACGTGTTTGGGTTGCTTAAAGGTGACTTAATGCTTCAAAGTTGGAGAGCGCAGACTGCCTTGCACCTGTTCCGTGGTTCACACCCTGAGGGAGAGGGGCAGCGAGGAGAAGAGGGGTGTCTCCGTGCTTCCCAGAATGAAGAGGCAGGCCGCCGACTTCAGAAGGAGCCCTGCCTGTCTCCGAGCCTTTGAACCCCTCTGGAGTTGGCAGAGGGGGCAGGGAGGGGCGACGGCGACGAGCCGGTGGGGAGGGAGGCCCGGAGTCTGTGCCGTTTCCGTGATGTGCTGACGGGCCCTGTCAGGGACGGAGAAACCCGAGCCAGCAGATGAAACCTGGGTCATTTGTGCTGTCATTGCCAGAGAGAGGGCCCTCAGCCCCTCCTGGCCGGCAGCACGTCCTCTGTCCGTCAGCCGCGTCCCTGCCTGCCTGTCAGCGTGCAGCGGCTTCAGCACCGACGGGGCTAGCAAGGGAGGACATGCCCCCAGCATCCCGTTAGTCACAGGCCCAGCAGGAAGCGTGGTCACTTGGAATGGAAGGAATTTATCTCTGGGCTAGAGGAGCTGCATGGAAGACAAAGCAAGCTCACTTGGAAAGCACAGAGTTCTCGAGGCCTGTCCCAGCCTTTGGACGTTCTGTCGCTGGGGAAATCTGTCTTGACATCCGGGACTTGAGCGTTCAGGAAGGCACGGGTGGGACGTGTTCTCTCTCTGGGGCCGTCGGCGGGAGCGGAGGAGAGACGGATCCCCAGTCCAGTGTCGGGACGTCCTGACTGGCTTCCTGGGGGAGGGCGCCGCCCCGCGGTAAGGGCAGTGACTGCACGCCTGGCCCTGCCGGCTCTCTGCCCCGGCTGTTTCCACATCAGAGCGGGCGGCTTCGGAGCTGGAGCAGGCCTTCCCGCCATCGGGAGTGGAGCGGGGTTCTTTCTTTACTCCCCAGAAAAGTAGCCGGCTGGGGTGGACTTGGGACACCTGGGAGCTCTTAACTGTGGACCGTGGCAGCGGGGTCCCAGCCCGGGGCCCAGCAGGTGGCGGGGCGCACCGGCGGAGACGAGTGGTCTGGGAGCCTTGGCTGAGGGGCTGTGGGCGCTCCCCCTCCAGCCGCCCTAGGTTAGCGCTCCAGCGTCGTGGACGGAAAGCGCACAGAGCGTAACTGTGCTCACGGGTTACCACGCGCAGCTAGGTAGCTGGCGCCCAGTCAGCCACGAAGCCCGAGGACTGTCATGCCCACATGAAGCCGCCATCCTGCAGCGCGCCCATGGTCTTCCTCGCTAGCAGGACAGCTGTCCGTGAGCTCGAGGAGGCTCTGCTCTGTGGCTGCTGCTCGCTGGGGGGGACAGCAGCATTGTCCAGGCCTGCGGGTGCGAACGCTGCTACCTCGGCATCGCCATCCGTGTCACCTGGTGGGAGGCTGCACACGTGGGACTCGCACAGGCGAGGCCATGCGGTCTGTAACGTGCCCATGCCCTGCCCAGCCCACGGCAGCTGCAGGCCCTCTGCTGGCCACAGCCTCTCCGACTCTCGGCATAGTCAGTCTTTTCAACCTAAGCCATTCGGAGGCTATAAAGTGGCATTCATTGTTTATTTGTTTTCTCTGTTTCTTTTTAAATCTTATATGTAAGAGTCGCTCAGGGGTATGGTGACCCTCCCCATGGCCACCTAGCTTCAGCTCAGGTTGATCTTGATTGATAGAGCCCATCATTCGCTTCACAGGTCAGCCTGAAGCAAACTGCAGGCCTTTTCTTATTCTCCAACACTCTATTTATTTATTTATTTATTTATTTTGGAGGGTTTGCTGTAGGGCGCATGCTTTCTCCTGAGAGAGACAGCCAGTGAGAGGGAAAGTCAGAAATCCCCCCCAGGAAGGATGGCCACACTGCAGTCCCTTCTCTGGTTTCCCCTGAGATCTTGGGCACACGTGCACACGTGCCCTGTGTGAGTTTCAAGGCACTGAGCCCAGGACTCGAACCATGGTCAATCACGTGGGAGTCCAGTGACGTAACCACTACACCATCTGCTGGCCCCCATAAACACTTTATAAGTATTTCAGTACGTATCATTGAAAAATGGGACTTAAAAATTTAGCCACAATACCATTATCACACCTAGAGAAGAAATGGACCACTAGTACGTCCCGAATGGTATCGTGTCCACTCAGATCTCCAGTTCTTGTCTTGTGCCCGGACGTGTGTCTCACACTCACTGTTGGTGTCGGCATAGAGGTGTGTGTGACTGGTGGGCGTGCCTTTTCCACTTTTTCCTCTTTGCTACAGGTGCCAAGGACAGAGAGGGAAAGTGAAAAAGCACCCTGCGGGTGAATGGCCCTGTCACAGTCCCTTCTCCTCCACTCCCCTCTGGGGGTCTCGGGCACACATGTACCCATTGTGGGGTGTGTTTCCCAGCCCGCAGGGTCCAGGATTCGGACCACACAGCCATGTGGGTCCAGTGTCGTAACCTCCACTCCACCTTCTGGCTTATCTAATGGGTGTGTTTGTTTTTTTTAGTTTTTGCAGGGCACGTGCACTTGCTGGAGAGAGGTGGCGGGGAGAAATCACCCGTGGGGGGACAGCCACACCAGGATCTGTGGTTGGGCACGTACACGCGTGGTATTCCGGCTGCCAGGCCCAGGACTCGGACTGCGCGGTCGGCCGTGGGGATAGTGCCTTGACGTCCACACCACCGCTGCCGTGTTGTTATACATATGAACGTGTGGATGTATAATTTTGCGTATTTCTTAAGCTCATTTCTCTCCCCCACGAGTGAGAGGCAGAGACAGAGAGTTCCCCAACAGGGTCCCGACGCCGCGGTCTGTCCCCAGCGGCAGCTGGGTCGGGCTCCCACGGGAGGTCTCTGGGCAGCGACTGGTGATGACACCCTTGAGTGCATCTTAGGCAGAGGCGTTCGGGCGCCATGGGGGAGGGCGCAAGAGAGGGTGGTGCTGGTGCCCATGGCCCCCCTACCCCTTCCAGGGCTGCGGATAAAGGAGACCAAGGAGGTGTACGAGGGCGAAGTCACTGAGCTGACCCCCTGCGAGACTGAGAACCCCATGGGAGGCTACGGCAAGACCATCAGCCACGTGGTCATTGGGCTGAAGACGGCCAAAGGCACCAAGCAGCTGAAAGTGAGTAGCTGCTCCCGGCTGCCCTGGCTCGGCTCTGGGTGGCTCTGGGTGGCGCAGCCTCTCCCCGGCTCCCTGTTGGTGGCGCCACCTGGTGGGCTGTTGGAGGCGGTCCCTGGACGGCTTGTGCAGAGGAGGCCTCGGTGAGGCGCTCTCCCTGTCCGTCTGCCCCAGCCCGTTTTGTGACCATGTGTCCGAGGGCCTGGGCTTTTCTGAACCTGGGCGTGCGTTTTCCAGCCCTCCACACGGCACTCTGCCCACAGAAAGCCCCAGCGTGCTCGTCGGCCTCCGGGAGGCAGAGCCCAGGCCTGGGCCCTGGGGCCCTGAGGTCCCCGGGGTCAGACCAGCACCTGCAGCGCTGACTCTGCCTCAGCCAGGGGGTGTGGCGAGGCCTGAGCAGACCCTCCTCAGACACCTGCCCTGTACCTTGAGGGCCAGGACAGCAGGACGGTGGCGGGGGGAGCGCGCGGCTTTTGGACTTGGGGTCCTGCCCTGCAGAGAGCTGGCTCCGCTGTGTCTGCTTGACCGAGACCATAGCGCCCTCAGCGTTGAGCATGAACTCGGAGCCCAGGGCGGCACCTGGCCTCCCAGATCCGCAGCTCTCAGTAGCATCACAGGCATCTCCAGCCAGGGCCGCGGCCATCCGGTTGGGGCTGTGCCTCGGTTTGGCTCCTCTCCCGGTTGTAAGGCCAGGCCCTGGCCACGTGCTTTGGCAGCGATGTCTTTCGTCGGCTTTGATGAGCGGGTGTGTGCCCACACTGGCCCCTCCTATGGTGGGGGGGCGGGGGCTTGTGTGGGATGGGCAGCTCCCCGGGCCTTGCAGCTTCGGGGCAGAGCTGGTCTGAGTGCACAGGAGCACGCCCTGCCCTCCCGCGGGCCCCGCTGCTGTCGGAGGCCGGAGGGCCCCTTCTCGCTGTGAACTGCAGTCGACCGGCCGGCCATGTGACTTCTTCATCTTTTTTTCTGGGCTAGAGTTTATGGTTCTTTGATTCTGTGGGGTTGTTTCTTGGTCACTGCTTTATGGAGATCATAAAAGTGTCACTTCTGCAAAGAGCCATTTTTCTTTTTGCTAACAGGGTTTCCATCTTGGGAGCTCAGCTCCGCGAGTCTCCCCTCATGCCTCCCCGCGCCGTGTCCGGTCTGCATCCGTTAGATTTCTACGTAGGATCTGCTGGTTTTCCAGTCAGTTCATTTGCAAACTAACTGATAAAAAAAGGCTCGAAATAAAACATGTGTATCGTCCAACATGGACGATGAGTTCAGCTGTCCGCAGGCCGCTTTGCACAGTGTCGTTAAGGACCGGATGTTAGGGCGGCCCGTGACGCCGTGCTCAAGCCCTGTGCGTGGGAGCCGCCGGCCACGCGGCATACGTGCCCAAGTCCTGAGAGGCTGGACAGCTGGAGGAGGGACTGCTGGGAGACACACCCCCTCGGGGGTGCTTCTCTGTCCTGTCTGTCTTATCTCTGGCAAATCAAGGGAAGGGGGAAGGTGACATCTTCCTTAGCAAAGCGACTACTTGCAGACACTTGCAAATGTCGACACTTGGGTGGGGAGAGTGTGAGGCCCGCTGGGCATCGGCATCTGGAGGGCCTAAATTCTGGCGAGGAGGGTGCCAGAGCACCGCAGCCTCCCTCCTGGCCGGCCTGCCACCAAACTTCGTACCGTGGCAGCCGCAGCGGCACCTGCTGGAGGGTCCTTCCCAGCCGGCCTGTGAGGGCGGAGTCCCGCGCCGCCGTGGCGTTTGACAGCTTCGTAGAGGGGAGCTTGAGGACCACCAGTCCTTCCAGAGCATACAGGCCGTGCAGCCATCACCACGTCCCCTGTGAGAACGTTTCGTCGCCCTAAACAGAACCCTCACGCCCTTCCACCCCTCCTACCTGCAGGCCGTTCCTGTGGCCACTCTGACCACGTAGTTGTAGACAGCGCTGGTGTGTCTGCCACGTGGCTCCTCTCGCCATCACTTTGTTCGGGTGAAGGCCGAGTCCTTTCCCGCTCCCCTAGCTGATGGCACTCGGCTGACCCTGCACTAGAGAAACGGAGCACCGCCCCGACCGAGGAGGCCGCCTGAGCCTGGCCGCCCGCGCAGCCTGGCCTAGCAGTCCCGGGCACGGCTCCTCCCTGGGCGGGAGCGGGAGGGCCAAAGGCACAGACCCTGGGCCTTGTCCGGGGGCTCGAGAGAGACCCTGCGCTCTGCCTCCCTCTTCTGCGCCGCTGTGATCACACGGGTGTATAGACGCCCACCTGCTGTGTAGACAGGAGGTACACAGAGAGCCTTGTCCAAGGCGCACACCCACAGAGGGGCAGCCTTGAGACTGCCAGCGGGGACAGGTGGGCACTTCCGTCCAAAGCCCTCCTCGCCCGAGGCGAGCAGAGCCCAGTGAAGCAGGGGTGGCGAGCAGAGCCCAGTGAAGCAGGGGTGGCGACACCGAGGGGCAGAGGGCCCTGTCCTGTGGGCGGTGCAGGCGGCGAGAATGCACTTTCAGGTCCTGCTGCCAAGGCCTGAGTGGCGTCACTGGGGAGGACGGCAGTGTCCCTGTGCCCTCGCTTGTGCCTTCCCGTGCTGTCCTGGTGCGCTCGGCTTCCAGTCCAGTCTGTGGTCTCATGCTCACACGCTCCTGTGTGTGCTCACTGGGATACACACGTGCCCACTCCGTGCGGTCACGGGCCACCTCAGGTCTTCAGGACAGGCGCCCGGTGGTGTGTGGCTGAGAGATAGCGTGTGTATTTCAGGGCTGCTGCAGAGTCTGACCGTTCTTTTGTTTTCAGCTGGACCCCAGCATCTTTGAGAGTTTGCAGAAAGAGCGTGTGGAGGCCGGCGATGTGATCTACATCGAAGCCAACAGCGGGGCCGTGAAGGTACTGCGAGCCGCGGCACCGAGCACCGGCCCTGGCCCGGTTACCACGAGCGTGTGGGGAGGCGCTGGCGTCCGGTGCGATGCCGCGTGAGGTCAGCCGTTGCCCTCGTGCAGTGGAGTCTGCCTGTTTATCGTCACCTCCCACCTCTCCGTGATGAGACAGTCGGCTGGGAAGACGCGCAAGCCTGCGCAGAGGGGAGTACGCGAGAAGCCAGATCGGCCGTGGTCGCTTTCAGGCCGAAGCGTGCAGCGTGTTCAATCTTCCTTTATCTCTGGTCTTTTCTCCCGAGACGTCTGTGTGAGGGGGTGGGCGTGAGTGCGCTCGGCGCTGCCTGACCCCAGCGTCCTGTGCAGGGCTCCGCGCTGCCTGACAACAAGCACAGCCCTCCTATCGCTCGGCGCATCACCCCTGCCCCGCTCCCCTCCGCCCCGTCTGGAGTTGCCCTTTGCCGGGGATCACGCGCAGCCGAGAGAAACGGGGAAGGGTTCTTGGGAAAGTGTCGGATGTTTCCAGCCAGGTTTCTGGAGCCCGGTGACAGGCTGTTGCCAGCCAGGGTGGGGACCCGTGTGGAGTTTGCCAAGCTGGCCGTCGGCCCGCAGCTGGGAGCCGAGACCATTATCACGCGGGCTCTCTGCCACTCGGGCGGGCGAGGGCTCACCGGGCACCCCGCGTCTGCAGAGACAGGGCCGCTGTGACACCTACGCCACGGAGTTCGACCTTGAAGCTGAGGAGTATGTGCCCTTGCCGAAGGGGGACGTGCACAAGAAGAAGGAGATCATCCAGGATGTGACCCTGCACGACCTGGACGTGGCCAACGCGCGGCCCCAGGTACGCTCGCCCCTGCGGCCACAGCCATCTTGCGCTCATGGGGCCCCAGGGGAGAGTCCTCGCAACACGCTGCTCCAGGCGGGCGTCCTCTGTGGAGATTGGCAGAGGGTGTGCGGCACCTGTCCGAGTCTGGTGCTGGCCATGGCGGTTTCTGGGTGTTGTTTCTTAGCCCGGCCAGCCTCCGCCCTGAGCCTGTGGCTTCCTCTGGCTTTTCTCCAGCAGCGGCCCGCACCTGGGGTTGTCGGGGTGCAGTGGCACACAGGCAAGACTGTGTATGAGGCTCCCCTGGTCTCAGGAGTCCAGACCAGGCTGTTGTGCTCTCCTCCTGAGCAGCCCTCCCTCTTCTTCTTAGCTTTGGCCGGGCTGTCGTCGGCTCCTTGTTCTGGGTGGAGGCGGACGTCTCTGCCTGGAGTCCAGGAACGTAGGGAGGCCTGACTCTTGTATGGCAGGGAATAATGGGTTTTCTGACTTAAAGACATAGTTCTTGGGCCAGCCCCGTAGGGCAGTGTCCCGGAGCTGTGTGTGGGGAGCTGGGTACCACGTGGCTGACTGTGGCTCCAGGCCCAGCTTTCGTGTCTTGCAATGTCCATGCACGCATGCCCCAAATCCTGGTGGGAAGGGGGGGGGGGTGCAGCTTGACCACAACCCACTGGGGCGCTTTCTCGCTCCCGAGTTCGTGCACACACCCTCTGGCCATAGAAACATTAAAAATAAAAATGTCGTCCTTGGGTGTTGTGTCCCCTGGAGTTGGACCTCGAGGTCGCTGCTGAGCTGTCATGGATCAGCAGGCCGTGCCCCGGGTGGGAGGACAGCATCCATCCTGCCCTCCAAGCCAGACCATGTCCGGAGTCTCCCCCGAGCTGGCTGGGCTGGTGGAGGGCTGGCTGCCGCCCAACACGTGTGCCTCCGTGGCCTGCTCAGCGCAGGGGGGCCACCAGGTTCTCTGACAGACTGAGGAGCTGGCAGGCTGCAGGTGAGGGTAAGCGGCCAGCGAGCCGGCCTTCGGGCTGAGTACTCTAGGTCACACAGCGTGGCAGGCCCAGTGAGACGGGGACCCAGTGAGGGCCTGCCCCCGCTCTTACTCAGACAGTCCGCCCGTCCCAAAGGAGTGGGGGCCGCCAGGGGAGCCGGGAGCCCGGATTAGTCAGGTGCCCGCAGGGTCTCCGACCTGAACTCGGAAGGATGGCTGGAGGCTTCCCAGGGAAGAGCGGCACTCCTGGCCGGCAGAACCCGTGAGGCGAGAGGCGAGAGGCGAGAGCCTCGCATCGTAAGGAGCGTGGGGTGTCCGGGGAAGCCGTTCATGTGGCTCTGCAGGTTAGGGCACCTCTGAGAATTCCCCTGTGTTTAGAAGCCCCTCGCTTTTCGGGCGGTGGCACCTCCATCAGAGTTGCATGCTGGGCCTGTGTCAGGCTGTGTGTGTCCCCAAGTCCCGTCAGGCGGAGAGTGGAGGCGGGACTGCGCAGCCTCGCCTCACTGGGGCGCTTTCCCCTGCGGCTGTTCAGGACCACAGGCGTCCCAGGGTTGGAGTGTGGAGCCGGAAGGTGGAGGAGGGCCGGCCTGGCCGCGGGCCGTGTGTGTTTGTGTGTGTGTGTTTTTTGTGTGTGTGTTTGTGTGTGTTTTGTGTGTGTGTGTGTGTGTGTGTGTGTGCGCGCGTCTGGAAGCCAGGCCGACGCGGGCACTCCCTCCTGCAGGGCGGGCAAGACATCCTGTCCATGATGGGGCAGCTGATGAAGCCGAAGAAGACGGAGATCACAGGTAAGGGCTGGCCGAGCGCTGCGGTGGGCCGGGGGCTCAGGGTCCCTTCCCTCTCCCCGTGGGGTCAGCCTGTCTGATGGCCGTTCACATACTGCGCACTCTTGGCCCCGGGCAGAGGTTCTGGTCCCGAGGCCCCGAGTGTGGCGTCACCCCGTCCACTGAGGGGCAGGCTGCACTGCCAGGCCTGCCGCTACCCTTCCCCACTCTGCCCAGCTTCCACACCCCGCTCTTCCCGTGGCCTGCCCACACCTCGTCGTGAGCAGCCGAGGACTTCCTGTCAGACACCGGAGTAGCTTCGCTCCCACCCCGCGTGGCAGCTCGGCCGCCCGACAGCTGCGCGCACCTGGCCCTGCCGCCGGCTGCAGCACAGCGCTGGGCAGGGCTGTGCCCTCGGCGCCCCTGTGCTTCTGAGACAGCTGCAGGGCTCGGGGCTCGTCCCTCCTGGCAGGCTCTGCCCAGAGAGCGTCCTGAGTGCAGCCTGCTCCCTGGGCCAGGCACGCTTCCTCGGGGCCGGAGGGCTGGGCCTTATTCCAGGCCCTCCAGGTCAGACCGGCTGGCCTCTACCGGGTGGGGGATGGCGGACCTGCCGCGCACCCTGAAGGCCTTGTCCCGCGGAGCCCTGTGGGAGTCTCTTGGCGGACCGGACCACACACGTGCGCAGGGAGGCTGGGTGCGGTGGGGAGCAGAGGGAGGGCAGCCCTGCCTGTTCTCCTAGACAAGCTCCGCGGGGAGATCAACAAGGTGGTGAACAAGTACATCGACCAGGGCGTGGCCGAGCTGGTCCCGGGCGTGCTGTTCGTGGACGAGGTGCACATGCTGGACATCGAGTGCTTCACCTACCTGCACCGCGCCCTGGAGTCCTCCATCGCCCCCATCGTCATCTTCGCATCCAACCGCGGCAACTGCGTCGTCAGGTACCCGGCGGGCACGGGGCGGGGCTCTTGGTCTTGAGCCGTGGGCCAGGCGGCTGCCGTCAACCCACCAGCTCCTCCGTCGCCCGAGGCCACGGCCGCCCTGTGCGTGTGGGGCTGGAGGCATCATGTCCCGTGGCCAGGCCAGGCCACGGGGTGAGCCCTGCTGGGTGAAGTGCACGGGTGAGGGACAGTGGGCGTCAGGGGGTCGCTGCTCCCGGCTGCTGTAGTGGCACTGCTGTGGGGACGAGGCCTTTCACTGTTCCGAGTCTGTAGCAGTGAAACAGCTCGGCCAGACAGCCTTCCAGGGAGCGGCCAGGCCCTCCACAGCCACGGGTGGCGTTGCAGCCCCCAGCAGCGCGGGCGGCCCCGTTCCCGCTCCTCCCTGGCTCCCCAGACCGGGCAGGTGGTAGGCCGTCCCCGCCGTGCCTGGGCTTCCCGGTCGTTTGCATGCCTTCTTTGGAGAAATAGCTGTTGGAATCCTTCGCCCGTTGTCCCCGGGCTGTCCTGTTTGGTTGCAGGCAGCTTTAGGCCTTCTTGCACGTGTGACGTGTAAACACCCTGCCTGTGCCTCGGCCTGTCTTTGCAGTGCCTTCTCTTGCCCTCTGTCCTGTGGCGGAGGACATGTGTGTGCTCGTGCTCGCCCGGCCTGGGCCACATCGCGGCCCGTCTCTGCAGCTGCCGTCCCAGCAGGGCCCTGGGTGTTTGCGCCTGCGGTTCCCACGCCCGTGGGCTGGGCCGTGGCCTCCGCCTGTGATGTCAGCTCTGGCTTCCTCAGTGTCGCGCCCGGCCGCGTGGCAGTTAGTAGGTCTGACACGGCCGGGCTGAGATCCTGGCGGAGCCCAAGGTGGCCGCTCTGTGCCTCGTGTGCTGCTGTGTTCTTGGCGTTGTACCTGAGAGGGCACTGCTCAGCCCGAGGTCCCAGAGACTTACGGCTTTGACCCTGCCAAACGCCGCCCAGCCGTAACTTAGCTCGGGCTCGTGACCAGCGTGGAGTCTGTTGGGTGTACCAGGAAGGGTCTGTCGGGCTGCCTGCTTTCGTGTGAACACCCAGGAGTCAGACCATTGTGGGAGAGACCGTTCTTCCTTGGGGGACCCTCCTCACCAGGCCAGAGGGTCGGCCCGCCAGCCTTCTGACAGGCCCCTGAGCCAAGCGGAAGCAGACGTGGGCAGGGCCCTTCCCGGTACCCAGAGGGGTGTTTGCTGCAGTGTGCGTCAGGAGGACTCTGGTTCTAGGCTGTCCTGCAGAGACAGGTTCTGGCAGGGGCCTGCTGCAGGGCTTCTCCGCTGGACACCGTTGTGCCCACATTTTTCCTCGTCCTACCCTGAGTGCTCCTGGCAGTCCAGTGGACAGCAACTGGGGCGCTGCTGGACGTCCCACGGCGCGTGGTGATGCCAGTGGGTGTAAGGCGTCCCCACGTGCAAGGGGCCACAGGGTGCACTTCCCATGGGCCGGTGCCCCTTCCTGTGTGTGCACTGTCCTGGGGTACGAGGCGAGCTCTGCAGTCTGACCAGAGTGCAGTCATGTCACCGCCTGGGACATGCTGTCCCTGACTCCAGCGGCCACCACGGCCACCTCACCAGCCAGCGGCATCCCCGAGAGTGTCTGTGCTGGTGGCTGGCTCCGTGCTGCAGCCGCCGGGCAATCCCCTTGGCTGATGCGGTGGGATCCTGAACCATTTCCCACCGTGACTTTGCTTGGAGACACTGCCCTGCCCTGAGTCTCGAAAACACATAACACCGCTTGGGACCAGCAGTTAGCCTAATGGCTATGTCGCTGGACTCCCATGTAGTCAACCGTGGTTCAAGTCCTGTGCCCGGTGGCTTAAACTCATGCCGGGTGCGTGTGTGTGCGTGCCCAAGATCCCGAGAGGAGAATGGAGGAGAAGGGATTGTGGTGTGGCCATCCCCCCTGGGGGGTGATTTCTTGCTTTCTGTCTCTCTTGTCTCTCTCTCTCTGTCTGTCTCTCTGTCTCTCTGCACACGCCCTATAGCGAAAACCTCTCCAAAAAAAAAAAAAAAAGAAAAGAAAAGGAAAGGAAAGGAAGTGCTCCCTGAGGTCCGTTGGGACCTGCTCTCGCTGTAGCCACGTCACCGTCATGAAAGGCCCCGTCCGCCGCGTGCCCTGGATGGCGGTTCACCCTGCCCGCCGGCGTGGAGTCTGGCGTGTCCGCTCGGTGTGTTCAGGGTCGCCCTGCGCCAGCCTGTGTCTGCACTTGGTCACAGAAACGAGGGTGGTTTGTTCTTTACCTGGTAGCTAGACATTGAGCGCAGGGCGCCGGGGATGGTCCACGCAGCCCTGCAGCTGTGGGGCTCCTGGGTCATGGTGGGCGCTCTGCCGGGCATCTCCCTGTGGCTCTGCTCAGAGTTCAGGAAAAGCAGGCCAGGGACGTGCCGCACGGTGCTGTAAAGAAGGGAGACGGCAGGCAGGCCGGGCGTCCCACATCCGGACCCAGACCTCAGTGGTGCTGCAGGGTGGGCCTCGTTGCCGTGTGGCGCCGTAGGTGGTGAGGCCCACACCGTGCCTCATGTGGCAGGTCGCAGTGCAGAGCTGAACACTTGCTTCAGGCCGTGTGTCCGGGAGACCCCGAGTCCTGAGTCTGAGCCCACCTGCAGGAGGCCCACTCCTGTGCAGCTCTTGCAGAGTCTGCAGCCACCCCAGTCTGAAGCACTTGGTGTGGGGTTCTCACCCAGGTGCCCCCGGCGGTCAGGGCACTGAGCGGGCGGGGTAACGGGATTCTGGCCTTGCAGGGGCACTGAGGACATCACCTCCCCTCACGGCATCCCCCTGGACCTCCTGGACCGCGTGATGATCATCCGCACCATGCTGTACACCCCGCAGGAGATGAAGCAGGTGGGCCCCCGCACCACTCCCGCTCCCACTTGCCCCGGCACACTCCCGAGCGGAAGCTGGCTCCCCGGCGCCGTCCCCTCCCACCCTCCCTGCAGGCCGGGCGGCGCCACATGTTTCTGTAACTGTCAGGACAGCCCCGTGGTCTCGGCTGTGCTCTCGTCTTGGATCCCAGGGAAAGGACGGGTAGAGTCAGTCGCTGACAGCCTCGGGGAGGCCACCGGCTCTGAGACGAGCAGGCAGCCGAGAATGACTTGGCGAAGGCCTTCGGAGCCAGGCCAGGAGCTACAACAGCAGACTCCCAGCCGGTTCTCCGGGCCTACACAGGGTGTGCTGTTACCACGGTCTTTGAGGGCTGCCACCGGGTGCCAGGCACGACACGAGCAGTGTCACGCAGCTCAGAAGAGCACTTGGAGACAGGTCCCTGAATTGCCCAGGCACCAGTGGCTTCGGGTGCTCAGGAGCCCTGTGTGTGTTGTGGGGGCCGGAGCTGCTGGCCAGGGCCAGGGCCAGGGCCCCCTGCACACCGGCTCTGCACCCCGCCGAGCCCCACTGAGCCTGTTGGTACCTCTGGTGAGGCAGGGAGAACTCTCCCCGTGCATCAGGGTCACTGGAGGACACAGGGACCCGGCTACCTGGCACGCTCAGGTCCTTCGTGCCAGGCTACGGCTCTAGGGGACAGAACAGCTGCATGGTCCTAGACCCCTGTCCTCAGCCCCCGTGCCCCGCCCATCCCTGCCAAGTCCCCTCAAGTGGGCATGGCTCTCCTCTGGCGTGAGCGGGGTCTCGGGCTGTCAGGCCCCTCCTGGGCACTCCCCAGCCGTCGTTGGCCGCTGTGGCCGTCCAGGTGGCCCTGTCTGTCTGTGTGTCTGTCTTTGTTTCCCTTCTCTGTCCTGAAGCTGGACCCACAGGACCACCATAGGCCGCCGTGTGAGGGAGTCACAGGGTCGCAGGCACAGGCCACGGCGTGCAGCCCTCGGGTCAGGCCTGGAAGAGCCCGGGCCTCCTGCTGGCGTAGCTGCACGCCCTGCACCCGGGAGTGCCCACGTCAGCCCCCGCCCCCAGCACCGGCGTGCACCAACCAGGTGCGGTCAGCACGGCTACTGTCTGTGGCAGCCGCTCCTGGAGAGCACCTGTTCCAGGGCAGCGTGGCAGATCGCAGACCCGTCACACTAACCCCACTTTCCAAACTCCCTATTTGTTCTGGGTAGAGTGTGCGGGCACGGGGGAGATCGGGGTGCACCCTCCCCAGGGCCGGTCCCGCCAGCCGCGGTCGGGCCCCACGCACTCTCACATACCTGGTGGAGGTCAGGGATGCGGACGACAGCGCTGCTGGCTTTGTGAAGTGCCCTCATGTCAGCAGGTGTGCCGGCCGCACGGGGCAGCTGAGCTCGGCCCCCTCGGGGCAACTCACCGGCCTCTACTTGGCCAACCCGGCCCCAGCCCCGGCCAGGTCCCTGTGCCTGAGAGCAGGGTGCCCCGCACACCCGCCCGCCGGCTCTGGCCCTCTCTCCAGACGGCAGGGACAGGCAGAGTGCCTGCTTGCCTGGCTGCCCCAGCACCCCCCGCTGCCCGCCCTGTAAGTGCATGCTCTGTGCCGCAGCCAGGGACTGCAGAGCTGCTGCCACCCGCCCGTGCACGCACAGCCTGGGACAGACGCCACATGGGCTCAGCCTCCACGTCTGCCTGCCCTGCGTGTCCCAGGTTCCTGCAGGTCGCCTGCTGCCCCGAGCCCTTTCCGTGCTGGGGGTCCTGCAGGGCCCCCCCAGCCTCTCTGCACATCTGGTGCCATCCAGAGAGGACTCTGCACACAGGCACCCTCTGCTGGCAGAGCCCAGCTGGCCGGCCGAGCTCAGGGCCTGGCATCGAGTGGCCGGTGTGACAGGGACACAGCGCCCGTCGACGTGCAGCCCTCCGGGCGTGTCACACAGAACCCGCGATCCAAGCCTGTCTCAGTGCAGACTTCTGTGCTGGGTGGCAGCGGTGGCCAAGAAGGTACTGCCTGGGGCAGCGTCCGCACGCCCCCACCTGGCCACTCCGCCTGTCCTGGCAACTGCGGGCCGGGCTGGGCCTGCCTTTCCGGGTCCCATGTCTCCACTTGGGGTGTGTTTTTATGGCTTTAATTTAAACAAGGGCTTCTTGATATCTTGTTTACGAAGCTGCCAAAGTGAAAAATTCCTGTATTATATGAGGCCTGGAGTCCTCGAGTTATCTCCGCTCCACAACACACAGCATCGTTATCCCGCTGCCCTTATCACTCAGAGCGGGCGCGCCTGCAGCGCCGCCGCCTCCCTGCAGCCCGCGCAGCCCTCAGACCGCAGCGAGCCCCGATGCGCAGATACCCCGGTGCCGGGAGGCTGGCAGGTCTGGAAAAGTAACTTTTTTGATTTATTTGGCCATCATACTTACCCAGCAAATAAAAAATGGGCTTCTCGCCCGATGTGCACAGGTGCTGCCGCCGGGCTGGAGAGGGCTCGGCCCTGAGCCCCCTGTGCAGCCAGCACACCGGCTGACCCGAGGGCACTGGGCCAAGCTGGTGGCACTGGGGTTTGAACCCCTGACTCTACAGGCACACGTGACTGAGGGCTGGCCCTGGGAGGGTTCCCGGAGCTGCGTGAGTTGGCACAGGCCTCAGCTCTCTGGGTGCCACCCCTCGGGGCACTGGCTGTGAGGCTGTCCCTGCAGGCTGTGCTGTGGCCTCTGCCCCACCCGTGGTGCGCTTGAGACCCTGAACGCGGTCCCGGAAGCACCTTTTGGGGCCAGCTCCGTGGCCTGGTGGTTAAGGAAGCTGGATCCCACATGGCCAACTGGTTCAAGCCCTGACACCAGTGGCTTGAAAAACTGCCTGTCAGGCCAGCAGGTAGCTTGGTGTTTAGGCACTGGACTCCCACATACCTGACCACGGTTCAAGTCCCAGACCTGGCAGCTTGCTTTCTCACTTTCTCTCCTGTCTCTATAGTGAAAGCACATGCCCCTGTAGCAAGTTGAAAATAATAATAATGATAAAGTAATTGAAAAAGAAATAGCCTGTCACACGTGGGTACCCCAAATCCGAACAAGGTGGGAAATGGAGGAGGGCTTGGGGCGTGGTGAACCCCCCGCCTCCCTCCCTCCTCCGGGGAGCACACAGACCTCTCAGAGAGGAGTGAAGCCCTGCTGCGTGAACACTGGGCGGTCCCTGCTGACCGGCTTCTCTCCTGTGTAAGATCATTAAGATCCGCGCCCAGACGGAGGGGATCAGCATCAGCGAGGAGGCGCTGAACCACCTGGGGGAGATCGGCACCAAGACCACCCTGAGGTGAGCGCGTCTGGGCCTCCGGGAGGCGTCTCTGGCCAGCAGCGCCTGCAGCCCGGCCCCGGCCCCGCCCACCGCCCACCGCCCACCGCCCACCGCCCCTCTGAGCGCTCTGCACCTGGCTGGCCTGGGGGAGGAGTGGCAGGGTAGGCGGTTCCAGGGGCTGCGGTTTGCCCTCAGTTCACAGGTCTTGACACCCCCATCCCCGGGCCCCTCCAGCCTGTCGTGGGTAGAGTGGGGCGCCCAGAGATGGCCGCGGCTGGGCCAGCCCCGTGGGGTGCAGCTCCCGCCCCCCGTGAGCGACTCGGCCCTCCCGCCCCCACGCAGGTACTCGGTGCAGCTGCTGACCCCCGCCAGCCTGCTCGCGAAAACCAACGGCAAGGACAGCATCGAGAAGGAGCACGTGGAGGAGATCAGCGAGCTCTTCTACGACGCCAAGTCCTCGGCCAAGATCCTGGCCGGCCAGAGGGACAGGTACCTGAAGTGAGCGGGCCGGACGGCGCTGCGGGAGCACCCTCCGCACATCACCCTGCGGCCGCAGCCACGGACGGACCCTGGGGTGCTAATAAACCGTGCGGGTCATCTCCAGGCCCTCTCACTTTCCAGGTCTGAAAATAGCTTTTTAGCTGAGACACAGATCAGCTACCGTGCAGGTGAACGAGGGGTCCGCGTGCGCCCCACGCCAGTTCGCGCCTTGTCAGACTGCCGCCTTCACTGCCCGCTTCTCGGACGCCATCTCCCGGCCCGCCGGTGCTCTCCCGGGCTCCTCCCGGTGCCGGCCGTTTCTCAGACTGGCTTGTCCAACCTGGACCGTTCCGGGGAAGACCGCGGAGCTCCCTGCTCCCCACAAAGGGCACGAGCTGCCCACGGACGTCCCTGGTGGTGCCAACTGCGGCCGGGCCGAGGCCCTGGGGTCAGCTCTGTGGCCGCAGCCACCTGTGCTGAGGGCCTGCCGAGGCCGCCCCAGGGCAGCCCGCGTCGGTGGGCCGAGCACTGACTTGGCGGTGGGCTCTGGAGCTTCTTCCCCAGGGGTCGGCTGTGTGGGTGCGGGCGAGGGGTCCCCGCCGTGCCCTCCGGCCATAGCCCAGCCCCCCCACTCGCTCTGCTGCTCGCGAGGGCCCAGGTCGCCGTCAAGGAGGCCAGCTGTCTCCTCTGCCGTGTCCTTCCCCGTGTCCCCATGCTGTGCCTCTACCTCGGCCATAGTCAGCCGAGATGGCGCCCCTGCCCTGCCAGCTCCGATGTGGGGAGCCGGCCTGCCCACGGGGGTCACTGCTGGCAGGGCAGGGACATAGCCACGGGCTCCCCAGCCTCCGACAGGCCCTGTGGTCCCCACTGCCGGAGTGACTTCTGGGGCCAGCCCGGAGGGAGAGCCCCACAGGGCACCATGGCAGAGGCCAGGCCCACCTGGAGTCTGCACAGGTGGCCTGGGTTTTGCCCTTGGCTTCAGTCGCAGTAGAAGAGAGGAGCAGAGCGAGCCGGAGAGCCCGTGTACGCTGGTGGCTGCGGACCACCCGGAAGGCGGGGGACGTGCCCTGCCCTGGAGTAGTCCAGGGCAGCAGCGGTGCAGGGCCGTGTCTGCCGTCCCTGGGACCCTGCCACCACTTGGTGCTGCCCAGGGAGATGGCACGCCTGGCTGGCCTGCCCTGGGGAGGGAGGCGCTTCTGGGCCGGTGGGCGGGCCGGTTTCCTCCTGGTCCCCAGTGAGGCCTGTGACAGCTGTGTCCATCTTCCCAGCGAGGTTTTTACGAGCCATCCCTCCTGAGCTGAGGGAGAGGGGTATTTGTTACATCTTATCGGGCTGACACGCAATCTAGCAACAATTACAGCAGCCCCATTTTTTGCACTATTTCAGCCCCAGTGTGAAAAATCGTTGTGATATTAACGCGAGGCAGGTGGGGGCTGGTGGGTGCTGCTGAGTGCCCTGGGCCCTGCCCGCACTCTGGTGCCCAGCCACCCAGCGGGTAGGGAGGACAGCTTGTGTCCCAGGCTAGTCCCAGGGGGACTTGGAAGCCTGCACGGGAGCCCCGTCTCTGCCGTTTCTTGGAGGGCTGGTTCCCAGCACGTCCTGCTGTCTCCCCCAGTGGCGTCTGGCCCAGCAAACCTTCCTCCGATGGAGCAGGTGCTGGAGGGGGGCGCAGAGCCTGTCCAAGGGGAGCCGAGGCTCTGGGGCAGGCAGGCTGGCTTCTGCACCCCGGACTGCACCTTGGTCCACACGGCTGCCTGCTCCTTGGACCCGGGTTTCCTGGTCTGTGGGGTGGGGCTGCGGTGTCAGACGGTCTGAGGACCTGGTGACCAGGTTCGGTGGAGCCCTGCGTTGGTGACCTAGGAATTGGCCACGGCCCTGGCAGAGCTGGGCCTGGAAGGACTGGGACCCCAGCCCACGCCCAGGGCCCATGGGCGCTCAGGGGCCGCCCCTCCCGCTTGCGCTGGACCGGGCGGGCGCGCGGTGATTAATGGCCTGGCCCGCGGCGTGCGCAGCCGTCAGCGCGTCTGGGCGATGGATGCGGCTGTCAGGCCGCCCGGCCGTGCTGACCCCGGCCCGGCCCGCGATCAATGGGCGGCGGCAGCGGCGGCTGGGCCGGCGCGATAAGATGGGCCGGTGGGCGCCGCGCTGCCCGGCTCATGTCAGCCGTGATTAATGGGCCGCCGGGACCGCCGGCCTCGGCCCCTCCCAGCCGCAAGCCTCCCGCGCCCGCCTCGGCTGTGGGCGTGCCCTGGGCGCCCCCGGGCGACAGGACAGCAAGGTGACCGCAGTAGGTCCCTCCGGGATAGCTGTGGGCCGCGGGGACTTCCGACAGGACAGCGAGGTGACTGCAGTAGGTCCCTCCGGGATAGCTGTGGGCCGCGGGGACTTCCTGGAACCGGCGCCGCCACCGGCACCAGCAGCAGTGCAGCCACTGACCTGTAGGGCGGGAACCTGTGCCAGATGCAGGCGGAGGCGACTGGGAGGCTTCCTGAAGGAGGCAGCCAGAGCTGGGGAAGGCCAGCCGCCCGGCAGGGACAGCAGCACAAGGGTGGGGGGTCTGGCCCCAGGGAAGAGCTGCTCGTCCCCGCAGGTGGGCGGCATCCATGGCCAGCTGGCTGGGCCCCGATCCCGCGCCTCTGCGTGGGCACCCACCTGCGCTGCCCACTCCTGCCCCGCAGCCACGGTGCCCGGGGGCAGGACACCCACTGACCTAGGTCTTGACCTGGACCCCTGGGTGGCACTTGGCCTCCTGAGCCGCCCTGCCCTGCCTGTCCTGCCTGCGCCCCAGTCCGCTCCCCTCCTGTGAGGTGCAGAGGCACCCTCCAGCGGCCCGGCCTGCTACAGTGCATCCCCTCTCCAGGGGCGCCTGCTCCTCTCCCTAGAAGCAGCAGGGCAGCCCCACGGGACACTGCCGCCATCCAGTGGAGCCCGCTGGCACGCATCGGAGAGCGGGCGTCAGGGAGCAGAACCTTCCAGCGCAGCTGGGCCCGGGCAGGCCGGTCTCCAGATGGCCCTTACTGGGAAGGCCAGGTGGTGACTACTGGGACTCAGGGTCCTCAGCATGGTGGGGCCCGAGGCCGAGGGTCCTCCTGACCACACGGAGCGACTAAGCGAGGGCCCAGGGTGGAGAGCGCCAGCCCTGAGGGACCTCTCCTGGCAGGGAGGCCGCCTTCTCAGCACACCCACACCCCTGCTCTGGACTCCCGCAGGGCGGGAGCACCTGGGGTGGCCTCCGTGGTAACCGCTGCCTCCTGCTGAGAGCTGCCGTGTGTCCGCACTGCCCACCAGGGTCCTCTCCCGCCCACGCCCCGCACTGGCCAGCCGTCTCCTGAGGGAAGGCCCCTGGACACGGCAGTCCTCTCCGGCCAGTGCCAGGAGCAGGGCAGGCACGCTTGCTGGAGAACACGCGTGCGAGGCCATACACAGCTCGCCACGGTCCCTCCCCAGCTCTGCCTTCCAGGGCTTGGGCACACATGCACACGCACCTGGTGTCACACACCTGACCATGTGGGTCAGGCCACCTCAACCACCAGACCAGCTCACCTAGCTCTTCAGACCCAGGCGCTGGCCGTGTGGCCCAGGCTGGCCTCCCACTCCCAACCCTCTGCTTCGGCGTCCCTGAGCCCCCCCGCCACGTGTCCCAGCAGTCAGCCTGTGCCCCACAGCTTGGCCGGGCCGGCGCGTTCCATTCCGTGGGAACCTGCTGGCCACTCCCGCCCTGTCTGAGCAGACAGCAGCACACACTGGCCAGCCCCACTCTGTCCCCAACGGCATACCTGGGTGGCCTCACTGCCACAAAGGCTGGCCTGTCCTTTTCCACAGCCAGACAGAGGGGAGGCCGTGACCTGGCCCCTCCCGCCTCCCTGTGCTGGGTGTGGTGAGACGGTCACGTTTGTCAGGCACGGGACGGGCTGCTTCTGGCCTGCGAGCCCATGGGGCTTAGCCACACCTGGGGACTGGCAGTAAGGGCTTGGCAGGGCAGGGAGGTGAGCGGTGCCCCAGGCTCTCTAGAACTGAGCGCCAGTGGGTATTAGGGGAGGGCTGGCAGCAGGGGGGGAGGGCAGCCTGGCCTGAGGCGTTTCTGTGGACCCCACTCCCTGCTCCGCCAGCAGCCATGGACGGGGAGCGCCGCAGGGAGAGCTGGAGACCTCTGACCGGGCCTGCTCCTTCACCTGCACATCGAGGCACTTTCCCTGGGGCCTCTGGAGGGCGGAGGATGACTGGGCCAGGGGAGAGGTCAGGGTGCAGGACAGGGATAGCACCTCAAGCCATGCAGGCAGCTGCAGCTGCAGTGACGTGGGCCACACGGCCTGGTGCCAGGGGCAGGGAGGTCTGCTCCCCGCGCCTGTGCCGCTGCCATGCTCCCACCAGGCCGCCAGCCAAGGCCTGGCATCTGCGAGTGCCCACCCTGCTCTCGGGCGGTCCCAGGATCCTTGCCCACAGCCCAACTCGGGTCTTCCCCGAGGCGGTGGTCAGTGGGGCTGAGGGCTGCTGTTCTCCTGCAGCCTGGAGGGGCCTGCCCCAGCTGTCCCTGGGGTGTATCAGGCCTGGCACGCACATCTGCCCTGCGGCCTGGCTGGAGACCAGCTCCGGGTGACTGGTCTCGGGACCAGGCACCAGCCCACGCCCATGTCTCCTTCCCCAGGGTGAGAGTGACCGCCACCAGGGAGGCAAAAGACAGGCCAGGGCCCGGCGAGGGGCGTCCAGAGACCACCGGTGCCGGCCTCACCCTCAGCCTTCCCACGAATAAAATCCAACTTAAAACCCAGAGGATGTGACTGAGCAGCTTGTACAAAGTTGGCTTTATTCATCCCACGTCCACCCTCTCAGGCCATCTCGAGTCCAGTGAGTCCCTGGAAGCCAGGTCAGCCCCTGGCCCCTAGGTGTGAGCTGCACAGGCCTGGCAGGGCCCGACCACGCGGCCTGCTGGAGGACACCGTGTCCCAGGCGGGCGCCACGGACAAGGCCACATGTGATGAGAGGGGCCCTGGGCCCGACCTGGCTCTGCTGCCCGGGGCTCGGCTGGCTGCTGCGTCTCCTGGGAGCCCCACTCAGAAGGCCCTCCTGCCAGGACCGTCTGCCTTCAGCACCCACTGCGACACCCTGGCTGCAGTTGTTGTGAGGGGCTGCCCTACAGCCTCGGCAGGGCTCATATGCCAGAAGTCACTTGCCACTGACAGAACTCACTCTGGGCACGATCAGGTGCTCCTGTGCTGGACCCTGGAGCGAGCACCCCCAAGCCCTGCCCTCCGGACCAGGCCTGGCAGCTGGAAGGCCAGGCAGCTCGGGGCACCTTGGCCTTCACTGACCTGCATTTGGTCCAAGAATTTGAACATGGGGGGCTCCGGCCTCAAGGGCGGAGGTGGCCCGTGCGTGGCAACATGAGCGGTGGGCGTGTAACCAGCCGCACAAGAGGCAGAGCCTGGGCAGGCAAAGGGACGCCTGCCACTGCCAGGGCCCTGCACACGGGCGCCCACCTGCCCAAGCTGAGGATGTGGCTCCTGGCAGCCCGCCCAGGACAGAGGCAGAACGGGTCCTTGGATACTTCTGGGAGACACACCCCTCTCTTTTGGAAGTTCTGTCCTAAAAAAACTTTCGAGAGAAGGGACAAGTGTCTGACAGGGAAAGAGACTTGGGCCAGACGTCCCCACTGACTGGTGGGGTGGGTGAGGCTGGGCAGTGCCACAGCCAGGCCCCAGGGAACACGCCCAGCTTTGGCTCTGCACCTGCTGCGGGAGGATGCAGACACGTCCGTGGCGTGTCCACGTGGGGCGGGGCTCCTGTGAGGCCGCACGCGGGGTGGTGCACGTCAACGAGCTCCAGGCCCGCTGGGGACTGCGCACATGGCCTCCCTGCAGCCCGTGGCTCAGAGCTTTACCTCGGAGCCCTTCCAGCAGAATAGAAAGTAAAACTCGGACTGGACAACGCCGAGTGCTTTACAGGGGGTGAGAATTTGGATTTCCAGGTGTCATCGAAGTCTGAGCGTGGCTGTGGTGCCCCGTGGGCCGGAGCGGCCGCCCCTGCGCCAGACGGCCTGCGGCGGGCGGGCCTAGAACAGAAGCGCGCCCATGCTGCCGACCTCGCTCTGCTCCTTGACGAAGATCTCGAAGTACTGGTAGATGATGGTGACTGCGAGCAGGATCCCGGTCCCGGAGCCGATGGCGCCCAGGAAGTCGGCCAGGACGGACAGCGCCCCGATGCACAGCCCCCCAAAGGCCGCGGCCGTGGGGATGTACCTGGGCGGGGGGAGGCACTGTCAGCTCCAGCCCTGGACCGGGCCGCAGGGAGAGGCCTCGCCAGCCAGAGTGGCCGGTGTGCTGTGACCACCTGACCGAGATGCTGAAGCCCGAGTTTAAGCAAGAAGGCGTGCTTTCTCCTCAGGCCACGGCGGGGCGACTGACGGGCGGGCAGGCTCAACAGGCCACGGCAAATCCCACCCGTTAATTCTGCTGCACGTTCTCTCTACGTAACCGCGTGTCCTCACCACAGGGCTGGACCCCACGCGGGGACCGGCAGATGCTGTGACCATTACGTCACCAACTCCCACGTGGTAGATTTTGGTTTGGGTCCTGGACCTGGGTCTTACAACTCACACTGGGCGCGTGTGCATGTGCGCCCAGATCCCGAGATCCCCCGAGCAGAATGGAGGAGGGACTGTGGCTTGGCCACCCCCGAGGGACTTTCGTTCTGTCTCTCCAGTGAGTGCGCGCCCTACAGGAACAATCTGACAAGAGGGCGCCGAGCACCGGCCTGCCAGGGTCAGCCTTGAGTGTGCCCTCCCCGAGACAGAACGGGCAGGGGAGCGCTGACGGCTGTGGACCCCACAATCCCTCCAGCCCCTCCCACCCAGCCGCCCGCGTGGGCAAGGGCCAGGCGCACACTCCAGGGCGGCCGCAGCCACGGGCATTCGTCAGCCTCACCTGCGCCTGCTCAGAAGGAGCCGGGCTGCTCACACCGCCATTCTGCCCTCCCCACCCGTGTGTGCTGGGGCCTCTCCTCCTTCCAGCCTTCTCCATCCTGATGGCTAGGGTGATGCCACCAGGCCACAGGCACCTCTAGCCAAGTTTCGCAGCAGCCTGGCAGGTCGTGGGCACACACTCTGGTCTCCTCCTGCATGGACCACTCCCCGCCCAATCCCCCACCAGAACCACAGGCCCTGAGCTCATAGGGGCACTCCTGGTGGGGCCACTCCCTTAGGCACCAGAAGTGGGGGCCCACTGCTGCCCTGCTCGGAGCCCTCAGAACCCCAGCACTCACCGGTTGAGCTCATGTACCATGGAGGTCTCGCGGTGGCCCCGCATCACCATCTGCTGCTCTTTCAGCTGTTTGGCCACCTGTGGGACGCCACCCGGCACGGACACATGTTGGAGCGAACACCGTGTGTCCTGAGGCCTCGCCTGTTCCACCCCGCCCAAAAAGTGACACCTCTGGCCCAGGACCAGAGTGGGGCTAAGTGGCCTGCAGCCCAGTTTGGTCTCAATCCTGTCACCTGCACAACCAGCACCCAGACCGCGTGCTGACGTGTGAAGTCACAGGTGGTACGTGCCCACGCCAGGCCACAGACCCTCCACACTCCTGAACCGCACCGTGAAGGGCGTGGCACAAACCCACCGTGAAGAGCTGGCACCTTGTCCCCTTGCACTGGGGAGCCCGCCCACCTCTGGGGACCTGGCACACTCACGTCTTTGGCGGACGACCCAGAGACCTCGATCCAGGTCTTAGAGAAGAAGGCACAGGAGCCCAGCATGAACACGATGTACACGGCCGCGTGGACCGGGTCCTCTAGCACAGAGCCGAAGGACTCGGGGGGCGACAAGTAGTAGCAGAGGCCGCCGACGGGGTAAGCGCGCGCAGGGCCCCCAGAGGAGGTGTCCTGGCAGGGAGAGCAGTGTGAGCACGGCGTCCTGTGCTCAGACACCGGGCAGGTGCAGCTGGAGTGGGGTGAGCATGGGCCCTGCGCTCCCTCGGACCCGCCCTCCTGACCAGGACGCCCACGCCTGTGGAGCGCCGGCGCATGGCTCACTGACAGACCAGGACGCCCGCGGCTCACTCACAGACCAGGACGCCCGCGCTCGCTCTCACACCAGGACGCCCGCGCTCGCTCACAGACCAGGACGCCCGCGCTCGCTCTCACACCAGGACGCCCGCGCTCGCTCTCACACCAGGACGCCCGCGCTCGCTCACACACCAGGACGCCCGCGCTCGCTCTCACACCAGGACGCCCGCGCTCGCTCTCACAGACCAGGACGCCCGCGCTAGATCACAGACCAGGACGCCCGCGCTCGCTCACAGACCAGGACGCCCGCGCTCGCTCTCACACCAGGACGCCCGCGCTCGCTCTCACACCAGGACGCCCGCGCTCGCTCACACCAGACCAGGACGCCCGCGCTCGCTCTCACACCAGGACGCCCGCGCTCGCTCACACACCAGGACGCCCGCGCTCGCTCTCACACCAGGACGCCCGCGCTCGCTCACAGACCAGGACGCCCGCGCTCGCTCTCACACCAGGACGCCCGCGCTCGCTCTCACACCAGGACCAGGACGCCCGCGCTCGCTCTCACACCAGGACGCCCGCGCTCGCTCTCACACCAGGACGCCCGCGCTCGCTCTCACACCAGGACGCCCGCGCTCGCTCTCACACCAGGACGCCCGCGCTCGCTCACAGACCAGGACGCCCCGCGCTCGCTCTCACACCAGGACGCCCGCGCTCGCTCACAGACCAGGACGCCCGCGCTCGCTCACAGACCAGGACGCCCGCGCTCGCTCTCACACCAGGACGCCCGCGCTCGCTCACACACCAGGACGCCCGCGCTCGCTCTCACACCAGGACGCCCGCGCTCGCTCTCAGACCAGGACGCCCGCGCTCGCTCTCACACCAGGACGCCCGCGCTCGCTCTCACACCAGGACGCCCGCGCTCGCTCACACACCAGGACGCCCGCGCTCGCTCACACACCAGGACGCCCGCGCTCGCTCTCACACCAGGACGCCCGCGCTCGCTCACAGACCAGGACGCCCGCGCTCGCTCACACACCAGGACGCCCGCGCTCGCTCACAGACCAGGACGCCCGCGCTCGCTCTCACACCAGGACGCCCGCGCTCGCTCACAGACCAGGACGCCCGCGCTCGCTCTCACACCAGGACGCCCGCGCTCGCTCTCACACCAGGACGCCCGCGCTCGCTCACACACCAGGACGCCCGCGCTCGCTCACAGACCAGGACGCCCGCGCTCGCTCTCACACCAGGACGCCCGCGCTCGCTCTCACACCAGGACGCCCGCGCTCGATCACAGACCAGGACGCCCGCGCTCGCTCTCACACCAGGACGCCCGCGCTCGCTCACAGACCAGGACGCCCGCGCGCGCTCTCACACCAGGACGCCCGCGCTCGCTCTCACACCAGGACGCCCGCGCTCGCTCTCACACCAGGACGCCCGCGCTCGCTCACAGACCAGGACGCCCGCGCGCGCTCTCAGACCAGGACGCCCGCGCGCGCTCTCACACCAGGACGCCCGCGCTCGCTCACACACCAGGACGCCCGCGCTCGCTCACAGACCAGGACGCCCGCGCTCGCTCACAGACCAGGACGCCCGCGCTCGCTCTCACACCAGGACGCCCGCGCTCGCTCACAGACCAGGACGCCCGCGCTCGCTCACAGACCAGGACGCCCGCGCTCGCTCACAGACCAGGACGCCCGCGCTCGCTCTCACACCAGGACGCCCGCGCTCGCTCACAGACCAGGACGCCCGCGCTCGCTCACAGACCAGGACGCCCGCGCTCGCTCACACACCAGGACGCCCGCGCTCGCTCACAGACCAGGACGCCCGCGCGCGCTCTCACACCAGGACGCCCGCGCTCACTTACAGACCAGGTGCCCAGCAGGCTGACCAGCAGGTTGCCACTGAAGCGCGCCGACAGCATCTGGGAGATGACGTAGAGGTTGGACACCAGGGCCGACTGCAGGATGATGGGGATGTTGGAGGTGTAGAAGAGCTTGATGGGGTAGGTGTTGTACTGGCCGCGGTACCGCGCCGACTTGATGGGCAGGTCCACCCGGAAGCCCTGGGGAGACAACCACACATGCTGGGATGCTCTCCGGCCACCACACTGGAGGAAACAGGCCACCGGCCACAGGGCCACCCTGGGCATGCCCCTCCTTGCCCCGCTGCTGCATGTGGGCGTGCTTGGATTGTTCCAGAAAGACCAGTTTAGGCCACGGTGGACGACAGTCGTGTGATCCTAGGTCGGCAGAGCCACGTCCTGTAACCCACAGCCACGCGGGGAAGGAGACCAGGACCTGAGGGGGCCTCTCTGGCCTGCGGAGCTCTCAGGCAGTACAGTGGCCCCAAGACAGGGTCACCAGTGCCAGCTTCACGGCTGGGGACAGCTGGCTTGACCTCTGTGATCACAAACAGAGCTACCGTCCTGTGAACACACCACTCTGAGCTCCTTGGCAAACAGCAAGCCTCCCTGTTGCCGTCCACTCCCCAGGGCCTGGGACAGGACTAGGAATACGAGCCGAGTGCAGAGTCTCCCGACCCAGAAGTCAGCAGACCACCGGCCGGGCCCCGCCCGCACATCTCGGCCAGGACACTGGCTGACCGACCAGCCCTCAGGCCAAGCGTCTGGCTGTAAGAGCTGCTGCTCCCGAATGCGGAGCTGCTTCTCAACTCCGTGCCCTCGAAGCCAGGAGGCCCAGGGATGCGCCAGGGTACAACAATCAGGGCGGTCCCTTCCGCAGCCATTAAGGATGCCAGATCCCACACGGCTCAGCTGGTTGGAATCCCAGCCCCAGGGGATTGAAAAATGCACCCGAATCCCGACGGGATAGAGAACCGGAGGAGTAAGGATTGTGGCCTGACCGCGTTCCTCTGGGGCGCCTTCTCCTCTCCATCCTCTGGCAGTTAAGAATGAAGGACGGTCCGCGCAGAGCACGGGGCAGTGCGGACACACGTTGCAGAGCCTGGCAACGTCACAGCGAGGGCTCCCGAGGGAAGGGCCCTGTCTGAGACAGGCTCCCGCCTGCACAGCCCCCGTGGCCGTGGTGACACCATGGGGCTGCGGAGCTCTGGCACCTGCTTCCTGGGAGCAGAGGACGCAGAGAACTGGCCCCAGGTATGCTGGGAGCAGCTGTAGACAGGCGCGCTCTGAGCTTCCCTGCTCCACGGCCAGAGCCTGCTCCCTCCAGACTGGGTGGTCCTCTCCACAGGGACGGCGACACGTACAGCCCCTGGGTGAGGTGGAGCCCCCAGGGCACCCGGGACCCAGCCCCAGCCGTGACCGCGCGCGGGCCGCGCACCTGGAAGTAGATGACCACAGCAAAGACGAGGACGGTGGCGATGAGGTTCATGAGGTTGGGCAGGTTCTGGCGGTAGAAGGCCTCGCGCAGGGCTCGGACCTTGTCGGTGCGTGTGGCCAGCAGGTGGAACAGGGCGATGATGGCGCCCTCAAACTCCATTCCTGTGGGCAGAGGGGCGGAGTGTGCCAGAGCGACAGCCTCCATCCAGGCAGGAGTGCTGCCGACACGAGCGACGCATGGCCACGGGCGCGGGCCGACGGTCACCACAGAGAACACGAGCAGGCTCCGAGTCCCCATGGGGCGGGGTGGGCCGGGCGCTGAGGGGCTCCCATGGCCATCCTGGGAGGGCACACTGCTCAGCAGCAGGCTGCCCTGGCCAGCGGGCTCAGGCCCTCAGCTCTGCAAGCCGGCCACCTACGTGGCCAGCCCCTGGGGAGTTCCTGCCCTCTATACAGGGGCGGGGGGGAAGCCCGAGAAGCGAGTGTGCTGAGGGGCCAGAGGACGGTGAGGACGCGGCCTGGGCGCCAGGCAGAGGGACACCAGCGCATGGGAAGCAGAGCGGTGCCGCTGAGCCCCAGCAGCTGCCCAGGAGTTCGGTCCGGTGAAGGAGCTAAGGTGCAGGCAGGAGTGCGGTGCCGCAGAGCCCTGCTCCGGGCGGCGGGCCTGATGCGACCGCCGACGTGCCCCTGGGTGGAAGGGTCACCTCCCCCAGCGTCCGACCTGTGACGCCGAGCGCCAGCCACCCAGGGAGGGGCCGCGCCCTCAGCTCCTGCACTGAGCCCTGCTGGCCCTGAACCACAGGTGGGTCTGCCTCAGAGCATGGGCGCCTGCTGGCTCCCGCCCTACACGTCACGGCTGCCTCCTTCCCTGCCCCACGGCGGCCCTACCTGTGGCAGCTGGACACACACCACCCCGCTGCTCAATGTGCCCAGCCCTGGGACGGTGCCCAGTGGGTAGCACTGGGGCTAGGCCGGGCTCCCTGAGTGTGGAGTGACCCTTGACACCAGCATAGCGGAACCTGCGGGGGCCGGGCCGCTCCCTTCCAGTGCCGTCCCCACCAGGGACCCACAGAGGGAGGCTGGGCTGTGCTGCAGCAGGGCTCAGACGGGGCCCGGCGGGAGCGTCCTGCAGCTGAGCGGTCCTCCCTGTCCTCCCACCGTGCTAGCCGTGAGCCACCCTCCTCCTTCCCAACGTGCCCCGCAGCTGACACCGACGCCTTCACCAGGAGCAGGGACAGGCCTCCACACGGCGCTGCCTCTCCAGGGAGGACTGCGGCACGCCCGGCTCTAGGACTTGGATAACTGTGCCCCACTGGCCTCCCGTTACCTCCTCCTGTCTCCATCACTGCCCAGGGCTGGCCACCATGCCGCCCGGCCACACGCCCGGACTCCGCTGCACCTGCTGCCTCCACACCCATGCAGCGAACCTGCCTTCCAGCCCTGGCCCTCCCAACCCCTTGGGGTTCTGAAACCCCTCGGCAGTGCCCCAGGAGAGCAACTCCACCTCACAACCCCGGAACTCCCGGCACCTCTGCCTCTCAGGCACGTGTGCCCAGCCCCCAGCCAGACAGCGTGAGCACCGGCACCTGGCCCCACACCGAGTGGCCCAAATTGGCCTTTCCAAGACCCCCTGAGGCCGCCCACACACGCCCACGTTTCACTCTGGAAACCCAGCCTGCGCCAGAGGCTGCACCGCCACACCCCGGCACCTGGCGCAGCTGCTGGGGCCGGGCGCCAGGCAAGCATGCGCCGTTGCTCCCTGAACCCTGGAACCGAGGCGCCATGGCACAGGGTCTGCCTGAAGCCACACGGGCACAACGGCTGGGCACAGCCACCTTGAACCCAGGGCAGACCCGTCCTGACCTCCCAGCTGCCCCAAGTGGCCACGGGCTCTGGTTTAGCACCTGTTTCTGGAAACTTATCCAGGGCCGAGACACAGCCACGCGCTGCACAGTAGGGGACGTGCGAGGGTGTTCACAGGGACAGCTGACAGGGCTCCAAGCTCAGCAGAAAGTGTGCGGTGCACAAGGCACTGCCTCCTCCACATGGTGGACACGGTGCTGGGCCGAGACCAGGCAGGCCTCGGCGCTCTGGGGGGCCAATGGCCATGGAATGTTCTCGAAAACACAAGCGAGGCATCGCTGTAAGCCCGCCTGTGTTTAACGGAACCTCGCAGCTACAGGGCGCGGGAGAGGTGTACGCACGGCCAACCTCATGTCTCGGGGGACGGGAGCACGCCTGTCTTCACTGCGTGCGAAGCAGGGAGCCCAGAGCCCTTACCGCGGCCGGTGTTGACGGTGGTGGGGCTGAATGCCTTCCACACGATGGTCTCACAGATGTTGGTGGCGATGAAGAGGGAGATCCCGGAGCCCAGGCCGTAGCCCTTCTGCAGGAGCTCGTCCAGCAGCAGGACGATCAGGCCGGCCACGAAGAGCTGCAGGAGCGGGACCGGGGCCTGGTCACTGCCCGCCCACGCACGGCTGCCCCACCACGCTGCTCCCGGCCTGGACCCCTCCTCAGGCGGAGTCCCGAGGGCCAGTCTGCAGCCGGTACCTGGATGGTGATGAGCAGGCAGATGCCGGCGCCCATCTCGGAGGGGTCCCCGTACATCCCGGTCATCACGTACACGATGGACTGGCCAATGGTGATGATCATGCCAAACACTGGGGGTCGGAGCACAGCAGCCACGTGAGACGGGACCGCCTGGGACAGCGCGGACTGACTCGGTGCCCCGCCCCCGCCTGGCCAGGAGCCCCCTCGGGCACCCGGCACCGACAGGTCAGACGCGTCTCAGCAGGGGTATGCTTGCTGGGTCCTGCTTCTCCGTCAGCGATAGGAGCGAGAACCGCAGACGGCAAAGCCCCCCTACAAGAGGCCAGCCGGAGAGAACCCGCTGTCCGCCGACCACGACATGCAGTCAGGCATGGCCAGCAGCCACGGCGCCTGGGCTCGGGCGGGGCAGGAGCCGAGTCTCATGGGGAGTGGGGTTGGGGTGGACAGGCTGGCCTCCGGGCCTCAGTCCAGGACGCAGAATAGGACCCACGGGGAACACGTCTGTAAGGGGAAATCCAGCCAGCTGGAGCCATGGCGATTAAGGCAGATGGATCCCACACGGCCTACCGCAAGGGTTCGAGTCTTGGACCTGGCACTTCAAAAACATATCAAGGTGCGCGTGTGTGCCCAAGATTCTGAGAGACTGGAGAAGGGAGTGTGGCATGTCCACCCCCCAGGAAATTTCTCACTTTCCCTCTTTCTGGAAAGTACACATACGCTATACTAACAGTCTTTTAAAAAGGAAGGCAGGGGAACCAGCAGTTAGCGTAACGGCTGTGTCACTGGACTCCCACGTAGTCGACCGCGGTTCGCGTCCCGGACCTGGTGGCTTAAAACCCACGCTGGGTGCGTGTGCGTGTGTGCCCAAGATCCCGAGAGGAGAATGGAGGAGAAGGGATTGCGGCGTGACCATCCCCCCTGGGGGGTGATTTCTCGCTTTCTGTCTCTATGTCTCTCTCTCTCTGTCTGGCGAGCGCACGCGCCCTATAGCGAAAACCTCTCAAAAAAAAAAAAAAAAAAAAGGAAGGCAGGGGCCGAGAGGTGCGTGGTGGTTAAGGGCGCTAGACTCCCGCATGGCTGACTGCGGTTCAAGTCCCAAACCTGGCAGATTGCTTTCTCATTTTCCCTCTCTCTCTCACTCTGTCCCTCTCTGGTCAAATTAAAATAAATAAATAAAGTTAAAATAAATAAATAAAATTAAATAAAATTATTTCTTTTTTTAAAAAAAATTATTTCCTTTATTTTATTTATCATTATAGTTTTCCATTTGACCAGAGCGACAGAGAGAGAGAGAAAGGCACCAGGTTCAGGACTTGAACCGTGGTCAGCCATGTGGGAATCCAGCAACCCTAACCACCATGCCACCTGCCAACCCCAAATAAAATAATTCTAAATAAAAAGAGGGCAGGACATGGCAACGTCACCAGTCTGGCCACTGCCCCCGCGCCCTGGCCTACCAAGTGTCTTGGGCAGTAAAGGTCGCCTTTGGGACCCACGTGTCTCTCACGGCTCCCACCGTTGGGCCCAACAGAGTGGACACAGCCTCCCGTCACACACGCCTGGGGGGTCCCGTGCTCAGAAGAGCCCGGGCCTCAGTGTCAGCTCCTGTCCGTCACTAACACGACTTCACCCACGCGTCCATCAAAGATAGGCCTGAGCTGGCTCTTTAAGAAGTGCTCACGACAGTGTGTACGGCCGAAAAGCATTCAGCAAGTGCGGCGACTAAGGGAAAACGGCGACCTGGGCCTCTGAGCAGCACACGTGCGCGCGCTCCAGTGTGTGGGGGCACGGCACGTTTACATCAGTCGTCCCCTCCTGCTCAGTGGCCGAGCCTACGAGCGCAGAGACGTGCGGGCACGAGTAAGCAGCTGGCGGGCGAGGACTGATGGGGGCAGTCCAGACAGAGCCCCACGGCCAAGCCCGTGGATGGGCCGAGCCGCGTTACCGCTTACCGGCAGAGGCCAGCCCAGCCATCACGCCATGCCCATGTTTCAGAGGACTGCGATGTGGGACTGTCCCAACTCCCCAGAGCACACCGCCGGTGAGCCGCAGGACAGACTCAGAGCATCACCTTTCTCCTCAGTTAAATCCTTTTAAACTCCCAGGACAGAGAAACCCACTTGCCAGGAACCAGCGGATGGTGTAATGGTTAGGTCACGGACTCCCGTGTAGTTGACCGCGGTTCGACTCTTGGAACCGGAGGCTTAAAACGGAAACGAGGCGTGTGTGCCCCAGATCCCAGGAGCATGGAGAAGGGGCTGCAGAGTGGCCATCCCCCAGGGAATGATTTACCGCTCTCGATCTGTCTCTGGCAAACGCATATGCCCTATAGCAAAAATCTCTCTTAAAAAATAAAGAAACCCACTTGCCAAATACTTCCCAGGCGCTGGCCGTGTGACGGCCATCCAACTAGATCCTCGCGATCCGAGGCAGACGTCCCCGCCCTCCAAGTGAGGACGGAGCTGTGTCTGGCGGGGAGCACCGCCGACTCGGCCCTCGCTCGGCACCTCAGCACCCGCCCCGTGCCCCCCAGGCGGCTCCCTCACACTAACTCAGGCCCCAGAGCACTGCAGGGTGGGTGGGCACGGAGGCCACAGCTAGGAGAGCCCGTCCCCGACGGCCCAGGCACCGCACCGACCCAAGCCCTCGAGGGCAGACCCCGTGTGCCCGACGCCCTTGCTTACACTTCTGGGCTCCGTTGAAGAGGGCGCGGTCCTTCGGGGTGTCGCCCACCTCGATTATCTTGGCGCCCGCCAGGAGCTGCATGATGAGGCCGGAGGTGACGATGGGGGAGATGCCCAGCTCCATCAGTGTGCCTTGACGGGGGGACGCAGTGTTAGCACGGGAGGCGGGGTGACAGCGACACCCGACGGGGCCCCAGGACCCAACGTGTCTCAGTGTCCCCAAGCGATTAATCTGGGAAATAGCCTGACACGTCAACACCATGGCACGCTCAGCCAACACCGTCCGCGCGCCAGGCCACACTGCCTGCCTCCCGTGTGGGCGGCACCGCGTTGGAGCAGACCACACCTTTACACTCGCCCAGAGACACCTGTTACGGTTTTGGAGCTAAGGAAGCTGAGTCTCTTCCTCGGTGAACAGAAAGGGTGACATCTGAGTAGTTCCCAGAGTCTGGAGGGGCTGCACACTCGTCGCTGGCTGTGAATGCACCTCTGCTTCCCATCATGCAAAATGACCGGGACTTCCCATGAACTTGGAACTTATTTTGAACTACGTTTTTAAGACGAGTTTGTCAAATGTAGCTGTCAACGAACACATTTGTGTCCCTCCCCGCCTGCCGTGGGTAACTGGTGCCCCCACACGAAACACCGTCACGAATCCCTTCACACACATACACCCTGCGGATACGAAGAGGCGCAGCTGAGGACAAGTTACACCACACAGAACGCTACCGACAGAGATCGCCTCTCGGGCATTTCGAGCACTCTCGTCCCCCCGACTTCCCGCCCTCTGCCGCAGACTCACCTGCTCCCACGGGCTCTGTGCGGCACCCACACACAACTCCAAGCCTGAGCGCCACAATCAGCCCGTGACGGGCTACACTTCCCGCAGTGTCCGCATCCCCTTCCCAGCCGCACACCTCCACGCTGAGCCCCACGGAAAGCCAGGCCCACACTACAGAAGAGGCAGAGGCCCAAGCCCTACCTCTGTTGGAAGCCAGAATCACTCTCATCCAGTAGAAAGGGTCAGCCGAATCTGAAGACATGATTCCAAACAGGGGGATCTGGAAACGGCCAGAGGAAAGGAGTCACATGCCTATCGCAGGCCACGCCCAGGCCTGGCCTGTCCCGGGTGGGTGCTATGCTTACCTGGCAGCACACCAAGAAGATGAAGAGGGTGATCGCCGTCCACAGCACTTTCTCCTTAAACTGGATCTGCATGGGGGACGAGTCACAGACACGCGAATCAACAGGGATGACTCCCACCAGGCCCTCTCTGTCCACCGGAGAAGCCACACCTCGGACCTGCCCAGCGCAGACTGGTCACGGTGCTGTGCTGACAACGCACGCAGGACAGCATGGCGCCTCTCACCACGGCAAAGTGCTTCTGGGAGAGGCCACGCAGCGTGGCCCCAGTCTGGCTCTCAGCCCCAGCATTATCAGGTCAGACCAGAACAGAAAATGCAGTCACGGAGGACGCCTGCTGTGGCAGGGAGGCCCTCGCAGTGCCGGAGTGGCCGGCCACGGTCGCAAGTCACAGGTACAAACTCTCACTCTTCATCACCTGCTGAGATGGCTTGACGCAGTCTCTTTTCTTTCTTTTCTTTTTTAAAAAATTTATTTATTTTAATTTGGCCAGAGAGGTACAGAGTATAAGACAGAAAGTGAGAAAGCAAGCTGCCAGGTCCGGGACTCGAACCGTGGTCGGCCACGTGGGAGTCCAGCTCCCTTCACCATCACGCCCCTGCTGGGACGAACCAAGAGTACTCGGTGTCAGGAGCCACACTGGGGCATCAGGAGGCTGCATGAAGGCCTGCTCCCGGGAGCATGGAAGAGCGTCTGCCCTCTCCAGGATAGAAGCTGGCTGGCTAGGTGACAAAAGTCATGCTCTGAATGACACTCGGCATCGCCAGCAGGCCCTGACCCAGGCCTCTGGCACTGAGGAGCAGGGGGAGCTCTATGGCTCCCGCCTCTGCGCAAGGCACCCTAACTCGCCCCTGCCTGTCCTCGAGAACTAGGGCTCCAGGGACTCAGCGGACGTGCCCACAGGCCGCGCAGGCCGGGTGGGGTGGCAGTGTGAGCGTGTGTGCCTCATCTGGGAGACGTGGCCAGTGAGCGCTGCGTCAGTGTCTGGCTGTCGGTGCCACCGTGTGGAAGCCGAGGCCGGCCTGGTTCCTGGTGCCTTGCCCGCAGTCCAGGCACAGTGGTGACCACCGGTGTCCTTGCAGGAGGATCGTGACAGGGAGACCCCTCCCTCCTGTGAACAGGAACACAGCCACCACCCTCTGGTCTCCCGTGCGGCGCTGCAGCCACACACAGGGTGCGCGAACCCAGGGCTTAGAAGCTGCGGGAGTTCAAAGGCTCCTTGCCCTGGAGGACGCTCGCGGCCCTCCTGCCTTCCTGTCCCCCAGGAAATCAGAAGCCAGCCGAGGGAAGCCAGCGCTTTTACAGAACCAGTAATGTGACAAGCTGGCAGCGGAATCAGTGTTATGGGGTAAAGGAACGGTCCGGTTTTTAAGGCTTCTCATTTGGGAAGACCAAGCCTGCCCTGGATATGGGCCCTTTAACAGCGAAACTTCTAACGCCCTCCACCAGGTCCTGTCCTTGCTACCCCTTTAAGATGTACACAGAACACGTGCACTCGCCAGGGGGGACAGGGACAGGGAGACAGCAGTCCTGGGACGGCGTGCCTGTCCCTTCTGCATTCTCCTGTCAGCGGCACGCACACGCGTGTGCAATGCGCTGTGCGGGATCCGGCCGCCTTCACCACCAGCCACTGGCTGGGCCTCTTCCAGGCTCCAGCCCCGCCCTGGCTCACCTCCGATGAGGGAGTCCTCCCTGGGACCAAGGCGCCGTTCCCCTGGGCTCCCCAGGGTCCCTGCCCGCCCTGTGCTCTCCTGGGAGCTGCCCTGGTAACCGACGGCCACCCGCTTGTCTCGCCGCCGCCCAGAACGGCTTCCGCTGCCCCGGACACCTCTGCTCCCTCCAGCAGCTCCGGGTGCCGCGGTCCCCGTCGCCCCGCACCGGCCTCCCCGTCCCCAGCAGTCTCAGCCACGAGCCCGGGTGCCACGGCCTGGCGTGCGGGGTGCCTGCCCCAGGCCTCCACCTGCCACCACGCGGGGGCTTCCGCAAGGCACCCCGGGACACCGTACGGTCCGCCGGCCCCAGGACCCGCCCCTGCCGGGCCCGCGTCCCCCGCGCCGTCCCGCCCGCCCGCCCGGCCCACGCGCGGCAGCAGCCTGGCTGGCGGGCCTCGGCCTCGGCGCCCACCCACCTTCCTCTCCGGCTTCTGGATCTCCGGCAGGATGACACAGAAAGGCTTGATGACCTCCAGGAACTTGACTTCGGAGGGAAAGAGACGCGTTAGGGGCCCGGGCTTCCCCCGGGACGGGGGTCGGGGCCGCCCCGAGGGAGCCCGGGGAGCCCGGGGCAGGGCCGGGGCCGGAGGGGCCGACGCACTCACTCGCCATGGCGGCTGCTGGGCTGGCCCCGCTCGGCTCCGCTCGGCCCGCTCCGGCTCCGCTCTGCCCGCTCTGCCCGCTCTGCCCGCTCGGCCCGCCCGGCGCGCGGCTGCTCCGCGAGAGACACGTCAGTGCTAGCCCGGCTCAGAGCGGCGGGGCGGGCCGGGACGCCGCTTCCGCTTCCTGCCACGCGCGCCGCCGCGCCGGGACCACGGCTCCCAGCATGCCGCGGGCCGCGGGGCCTGTCGGGAAGGGGGCGCCGCGCGGGGCAGGCCGGGAGGGCGCGTGCGGCTGCGCAGACGCGGGAGCGGGCCCCGCCTTCCCGCCCCGGCCGCCCTCCCGCTCCTGCCTGTCGCCGGCTCCCGCCAGGTGCCCGCAGGGTGGCGGCGGCCGAGCAGCTCGTCTGCTGCGTCCCGGCTCCTGCGCCCCGCGGGGAGCCCGGGGACCTCCCGGAGGAGGGGCGTCCGGGCCGAGCGCTGGCCTGCGCCGCCGGAGGGAGCCCTGTTTGGCCGCAGAACGGCGGGGCGGGCCCAGGCCCAGGCCCAGGCCGCCCTGCCCGGGGCCGCGCGCTGTGGCCCGGCGGCTCCTGCCGCCCAGGTTCCGGCGTCGTCCCCCAGGCCGGGTTTGTAGGGCGGAGCCGGCGCCGCAGGCCCTGACCCCCTGTCCATGCCGCTGCCCATGGCGGCCGGCGCAGCCTTCCCGGCCGATGGAGACGCGGCGGCCGAGAGAGCAGCCCCGCGACACCCTTGGCCGTCCACACCCGCGGTCGCCCCCTTGAGACCCGCGCACTACTGTTACCACTGTAGTCTCTGGAAGGCAGGTGTGCGGCGACTCTGCAATGCCTAGAACGAAGAGAAATCCAGGCACATTTTTAAGAGATTTTTATTTAATTTAGCATTATTTTTTAATTTGACCAGAGAGAAACAAAAAGCAAGCTGCCAGCTTTGAGTCTGGGACCGTGGTCAGCATGTGGGAGCCCAGCACCCTAACCACGGCCACCTGCGGCCCTCCAGACGTTTCTAACAGCACGCGGACACCTCGGTTATCAGGAGAGCAAGGCTGGGCGCTCCTGGATCCGCACGAGACTTTGCTGCCATGCCAGAACCAGCACAGAAGGAAATGTGTATTTTATAATGGAAACTCTGTTACATCAAGTCTGCAGTTCTGGAATGGAAAGTAACTTTTTTTCCCAGCCCAGAATTTGCGCTGGGGACAGAAATGCCAGATACAAATAGAGCGCCGAGGCTGCTGTGGAAAGGTCAACGTGCCCGCCGGCCTGACACTCGCAGTTCAAGGGGCCGGCAGGTGCGCAGTGGTTAAAGGTGCTGGACACCCACGTGGCCGGCCGGTGCAAGTCCTGGACCTGGTGGCTTGCTTTCTCACTTTCTGTGTCTCTCACTCTCCCTCTTTGGTCCAATTAAATAAGTGAATAAAGTTAAATAAAATAGTTTAAGAAAAAAAAAACGTGGTGTAACCGAAGAAAATTTGAAATCATTCATGAAGAAAACATTTAGAACAATCACTTTCATACCTTAAGCATTTGAAAACTTAAAACTCCTAAAATTGTTATCAGAGTGAGGATAAAGCAAGCAGAAATATTTAGGAGTACTGTCAGACTGTTGTAGCACTGCAGTATAATGAAGTGTAACAGCTGCTGCAAACCAATCTGCAATCGAGCCTTAAAGCAGTGTCCTACTGTGGACGTGGCACTGTCCTGTGAGCCCACTGATACAAATCGCTCCGAAACGAAGAGCCACATTTGGAGGAGTGTGTGCACCAGGCCAGTGCACTGCCAGTCGCACTGAAGAACCGCCTTTGTTTCAGTGGAGTGGTCCCAAACCTGAGAGGAGAGCAGAGGAGGACTGCAGGGTGGCCACCTCCAGGGGCCTCTCTCCTGTGCCATCTTTCACCAGAGAGCATGTGCACCCTACAGCAAAACACACACAGCAACAGCACGAACACGCTAGCAGGCGCCCACTCTGCTGGACGGCAGCGCTGGCTGCCCCCAGGTGTGTGTGTTTGTCGGGGTGCGGCTGTGACCCCCCTCGGCGCCCACAGTCCTCCCTCTCCTGGCGGCCCAGCAAGACCCTGGCCCTGGCCCCTCGGCTTCCCTGGGCACGCACTGACACGTCCACGCACTGCTCTCTGTCCCCAGTGCTTCTGTCTGTCCTGCTGGTCCTCAGGCCACCAGCCTCTTCGGTCAGACTCTGCCGACAGGGTGCCCGTTCCAGTGCCATTCTCAGCCCTGCAGCCCAAGCGGGCTCACGTCACACCTTTCAATCCCTCCTCATTGCGCTCACGTTTTCCTGGCAATTCTCGAGCTTGCGGAGCACATTTGCAGCAGCTGCCCCCAGCACCTGTCCTCCCCGGGGGCTGCGCTGCTGCCCTGCGCCGTGGCTGCCGCTGCTTCTGAGGAGCTCGTGATGCGTGTGAGTGCCGGCGTCCCGTTGAAGGCTGGGCTTGGTTCTGGCAGGTGCGACCTTCCTCGTGAACCAGACTGACCCTTCCAAGCAGGCTCGACCTCTGGCACCGAGGCCAAGAGGGGCCTTTCCTCCAGGACTGGGTGGCTGTCCTTCAAAGGCACAGCCTTCTGGAGCGTCTGTGACCCCGGGGTCCGTGAGGCCTTCCCTCTGGCGGGTCTGCACCCCATGTGGCCCTGGGAGGTTTCTGGCCTGGGGCTCCCCGGCAGTTCCTCCGGTTTGGTGGAATTCTGCCCAGACCCGGGCAGGACTCTGCAGCTCCCTCAGCCTCCCAGGGCTGGTCTCCGGCTGCACACCGCTCTGTCCCACTCCCACTCCGAGGGAGCTGGGACACTGCAGGACCATCTGACCTGCCTCCCCCCTGAAGGCATGGTCCAGAGGTGCCTGGAGCAGGTGCTTCGTCCATTCTGTTCAGTTCCCAGGTGTTTCCGTGGACAGGCAGGGTCACTGTCCCTCCCACGTGGCTGGAAGTAGTAACCTCCATGTATTAAAAATCACGTTATGCCGGGACCAGCAGGTGGCATAGTGGCTACGTCGCTGACTCGACATAGCCCACTGCAGTCTGCATCTTGGACTCAGCAACTGGGGACACACCGGGCGTGTGTGCGTGCGTGCCCAGGATCCTGAGAGGAGAGTGGAGGAGAAGGGATTGCAGCGTGGCCATCCCCCTAGGGAGTGATTTCTTGCTTTCTGTCTCTTATCTTTCCGGTGGGTGCATGCACCCTGTAGCAAAAATCTCTTAAAAAAATAAATAAAAAGAGAAAGTGTGTTTTCTGATTTTGTTTAGAGGCTTCAAAACAGACTAAATAGAACTCAAAATCTCCTTTGGCCATCTCTTGACCATAAGACTTTGCCTGCCTGTTAACGTGGCCTTTTGCCCTATTAGATTTTCTGCACTCTGCATCTCACCCCGCTGACAAGGAGGCCCTCTCTACGCAGCAGCCCCTCTGGCTGAAGCGCGTCTGAGGACACCTCTGGTGCAGAAGGAAAGCAGCGAAGCATCTCGTGTTCACTGGGTCACGCACCCTGGGGAGGCCTTCCCCGGGCCCGAGAGACTGGCGTCACCGCCCCAAGGAGGTTGAACCAAGGCTCACTGCACCTGTGTCCCTGGGGCCTGTCCCTTCCTGGCCTGGCTGCCATGGGGAGATGGCAGAGCCACGGGTGTGTCCATTCCCCGGCTCGGCCACGGCTCTGGGGCCAGCCAGCGTGGTGAGGACGCAGCAGGTGTTGGTGAGTGGAGAGGAAGTGAGGCACCCAGCACCGTGGGGCACGGCCTGGGGCAATTGGTGCTGAGCGTCGGCCAGAGAGAGGCACCACACCTGCGGTGACGGGCTCTGGGGAAAGCTGTCCCGGGGGCCCGGGATGCACAGGGGTGGCCCTGCCCCACTTCTGATCGGAGGGCACTGTGATGGCCCCGTAGGGTGAAGCCAGGAAAGAGGCAGCCCTGCTCAGGGCCGGCCCAGGCCTTTGGGGTGAGGGGCTGGCCGGCCTTGTCCCTAGGCCACACTGCGGCCAGCCACTTCATGGCCAACTGGTCACATCGACCTTAGGCCCTCCCGGCCATGGGGGCTCAGCGAGGAGGAGCCACAGTAGAGGTGGGGCGAGCTCAGGGGCTCCCCAGCTGACCTCCAGGAGGGCGTGGCCACGGAGGAGCCACGAGGCCCTCGAGTCCCATCCTTCCCACTCAGCCGAGTGCAGTGGCGGTCCACGACCCAGGGCAGCTAAGAGACGTCCAGAAAGCTGATGAGTGCAGGCAGCCTCTCCGCGCCCTGCGCCTGCGTCCAGGCCCCTTCCCCGACAGCCATGTTGGCTTCGAGCTGTTTGGTAGGTACCCTGCTTCCAGACAGCGTGCGAGAGCTGCCGTACGTGGTCTGTCGGGCTAGGACGCCGCAGGTCAGTGAGCCCAGGCGCAGCCGCGGTTCAGCCCTCGTGTCCTCACGCACTCACCACGTGCACCACCATGTCGCTGTGCTCCACAGCAGCCTTTGGATAGGGACTGACCGCCCGCCCTCCCCACGCCGCTGCTTTTCTTTTAATTTTTCATTAGAATTACCCATTTAATTTCTTTATTATATTACGTTTTATTTTTTTAGCTTGCTATAGGGCACGTGCACTCACCAGAGAGAGATGGAGAGAGACGGAGAGAGAGGGAAGTGAGAGAGCAAACCACCAGGTCCAGGACCCGAATCGCGGCTGGCTACCACCTGCTAGCCCCACAGTTTTCCATCCTTACCTGTACGGTGCTTGGAGATTATGCATATGAAAATTCCTGGTTACCAATTTCGGGCACCCCCAGGGCGCACTGGCCTCATGCCAACCTTCCGACCCCTGCAGCCGGCTAGTTCTGGCTGCACAGCACCCCCCGCCCCGCCCTGCCCCGCCGGCATGGCTGCACCAAGGCTTGTTCTCACGGGACCTGCTCGCCCGACTCCTGCTGTGGCCCCAGGGCCTTTTGTGACAGGTCACCCTTTGTCCCCGGCACCCTCGGGTCCCTCCGCCGCTCAAGACCCTGCCCTGCCCCCGCACCCCTGCACCCTGGGCACAGGCACCGGCCTTCAAACACAGCGTGTGCTGAACCGCAGCAGAACTGGGGCCGCCTTTTATCAGTGAAAGTGCGTTCGGCAAGTTCGAGTCCAACACGTGCTCGCTGAAGTCGGCCAGCAGGCTCACGGAGCCGCCTGGCTGATGGCACTGAGCTGCGGGCTGGCGGCCACAGCCTGGGGCGGCCGGGCACCCAGACGGCTCCCCGGGGCCGGACGCTCATGTCTGGCCAGCCTGTGTGGCAAAGGCAGAGCTGCTGAGGGCTGGGCCGGCCTTGGCCAGGGCGGAGAGGAGTCGGATCGCGGCCGGGCCGAGCTGCAGGAGGCTCCCAGTTATGGAGAGCGAGTCGGACTAGAGGCATACAGCGGTTGGCCACGTGGAGGAGAAGACCCCAGAGCAGGCTTCGGAGACCCGGGAGCCCTGCCTGCGTTCGGGGCTCTGCCTGAGTGGGGGAGGGGGGTTGCCTCACGGCCACCTGGAATCCAGGCTCCACTGACTCCATGGTCGTCACCCTCCACTGTGTCCCTCCGCACCGTGGGAACCCCAGGTGACAGGACGCACAGGCAGGATGGCGTTTACCCCAGATTCCTTCTGTTGGTGGCGACAGTCTCGTCGATGCCGCTCTTGGGCCCCGGCGGTGCCTATCTGGGGCACCAGGGGCCTCGGGCAGAGCCAGTCCTTGCCCCCAGCGACCTGGGAGCGAGCGCTAGCCTCCAAGCACAGGCACGTGTGTCCTCGGGCCCCAGCCGCTCCACTAAAGGCCGGTGCTGAGGAAAGAGCCGTCGCGGGGCGGGATACGGCAGCAGCACGGGCCTGCTGGTCCACGTCTCACCACCGGCCTCGTGCCGGCCCCACCGTAGGCCGCGCCCCTCCGCCCGCACAGGGAGGCAGACATGGATGTCCCCTTGCCTAAGAGCGCAGGGCTGGCGAGGACAGGCTTCTGAGGATGCGGTTCCCAGCAGGGGCCCTGGGTGCAGCTCAACCATGGGCGCCCATGGCCGGCGCGACCCACTCCGAGGAACGGCTCTGTCCCTGCGGCAAGAACAAAGATCCCCGAATCGCCTGTCCCCGGGAGAAGAGCAAGCTCTCTGCGATGTGGCCCAGCGGCCCCGCGGCGTGCAGGCTGCCACACGTGCACCGCAGGGCCCGAGCAGCTGCGAGCGAGCGAGCCCTCAGTGCTCCTCCAGCAGGTCGGAAGGCGGGGGGATGAGGTCGCGGGGGTTCATCCTGGCCACCAGGCAGACGTCGTAGCTGTCATGCATGAGGACACCCACGGCCACCACGTTCCACTGGTTCTCCCACGGGTCCAGCTCCAGGATTTCCTTGGAGATAACCTCGTGACGGTCTGAAAAGCAGAGGGAGGAGAGGACGCCGCTGGGTTTGGCGCTGTCATCACCGTGCTGAGCCCCCCCACCAAGGCTGAGAAGACGGAAGCAGCAGAGCAGGCCGGCTCGCATGCACTGCTCGGGAGATGTGGCTCCCACGTGGCGTCGGTGGTTCGATCCCTCCAGTCAGCCTGAAAGCCACCGCGCATGTACTCGGGTGCCAAGATGGATGGGCAGGAGGACGGGGGCTCGCGGTGTGGCCCGGTCCCCTCACTCTCGTGCACACGTGAGCTATCGCGCGCGAAGGGGGAGGGTTAAGGGGGGGAAGACAGCAGCTGGGGTGGGGGAGTGGGGGAGCAGGACGCGCGCTGGCCGGGCTCAAAGGCAGGCTGAGCTTCAGCCCGGCTCTGCCCTGGAGGTGGGGCCGTCTCGGCCAGGGTTCCAGTTTGTGCCTCTTTCCCTCGGCTGGAAGGTGGCCCCAGTAAGAGCGCCTGCCTCACGGGACCACGGGTCACATCATGATCACACATCACACGTGACGCCCTAGACGGGGCTGGCTGTTCCCACTGCTGCTCTTGGAATAACCGCTGAGGGCCAGTGGGCCCTGTCCCCACCGCGAGACGCCGGGACAACGGGCAGACAGGCCTAGCTCCGTGGAGTCCCTGGCTGACCTGCAGAGACCCCATGCTCTTCCTGTGGTTCCCACCTCCTCCTCCCATGCTGGGAAGGTCTAAGCGGGCACTTCCAACTTGAGTCTCACACAGGCGTCTCCTGTTCTCAGCGCCAGGAAGTGGGGATGCACACTAGAACCCCCTCACCAGCCATCCCTTCTTCCTCTCTCCCTCCTGCCGGGACTTTGGGCATGTGTGCAGGCATGCCCGGCTGTCTTTCAAGGTTCTGGGCTGGGATTCAAACCCCTGGCCACATGGGATCCAGCAGCCTTCACGCAGGGCGCCGGCCGGCCCGAAGTAGCATTTCGGACCATGCAGCACCCCTGTCCCTGGCATGGACCTCGGCTGGCCGGGAAGCCCATGTGTGCTCACTCGTGCTCTCTTTAAGCTGACTATAGGGCACATGCACTCGCCAGAGAGAGACAGAGGCGTGGTGGGGGTAAGACATCGCCTCCAGGGGATGGCCATGCTGCAGTCCCCTCTGCAGTCCCCCCTCGGCATCGTGGGCATGCACGCTCACACCACCAGACAGGTTTTCAAGCTGCCAGGTGCGGGACTCGAACTGCAGAGTTGGCCACATAGGGTCCAGCACTTTAAGCACCGTGCCACCTGCCGGCCTGTGCCCCACATGGTAGGTCTTCCTTCCTTCACTCCCAGCCCCCGTGCCGCTGTATTCAATGCAACTCTGTGGACAGTGCCGAGTGGCTGTGGTTTCCTGAGCCACGGGACACTTATCTCGTGTGACTACACCACACACGATGGCTGCAGCCCACACGAGGGGAGGGTGTGGGCCTTCCCAGGAAAGCCCCTAACAACGGTGCTGGGCTGGGCTGGGCGGCTTAGTGGCTACAGCTGACATACATGTGTCTGTCTCTTCGTGCAAGCGCACTCGTCCTATAGCAAAAATCTGTCTTTAAAAAATACAAGAAGAGACCAGCAGGTGGCATAATTTACATAATGGGACATTTGCATTTAGTTCTATTTTATATTTCTTGTTTTTCGGTTTCTCCTTTCATGTCTTCTTTTCCAATTATTTGAGTATTTTTAGTATCTCATTTAATCCACCTTGAGTTTCTGACTGCGCCTCTTCCTACACTTTCCCAGGAGAAGCCCAAAGGAGCACGATGCACACCTGACTCGGACTAGAGTGGGGCGGGTGCATCTGGACACGGCCTTGCTGTGCCGCGGGCCCCTGCCTCAGCCTGGGTGGCCCAGCCTCGGCCGCCCAAGCCAGCTCCCTCTGGCAGGCCCGGCCACGCCGCCCGCTATGAGCTCTGCCACTGTCCTGCTCAGCCTCCCGGTGTCTGGGACGGAGGATGTGCGTTGGCACACCTCCTGGCACACTTCTTTGCCAGAGGGTGCACGCACCTGCCAGAGAGGCAGGATGGGGGGAAGCCCCTCTCAAACTTGGCCACGCCGCAGTCCCCCCTCCCTCTCTCCATCCTGGCGGGGCTGGGCACGCACATGCACCTGGTGGGTCTTTCAGGCTGCCGGGACCAGGATTTGAACTGTGTTGGCCATGTGGGGTCTGGCCACCTTAACCACCATGCCACAGGCTGGCCCGAGGTCTAGCATTTTTATCTTTGTGACTTTTCCGTAAGTTTGAAGTTATTCCAAGTGAGTTGACACGAGAATGCAGTGCCTGCGGTCGCTCTCAGGGCCGCTGTGATGTCGCTCGGTGCTGCAGACGGCAGAGAGCCAGGCCGGCCTCTCCTCACGGCCTGGAGTCCCGGTGACAGCAGACGCCCCGCCCGTGGCCGTGCAAGACTCCCTATCACAGCTCCGCGCACCTCCCAACGTCAGCCTCACAGACAGGCTCGGACCCCCGCTTCGCTCGGCAGAGGGCAGGGCTCCTGTGATGCAGCCCAGGCGGAGCCGCTCGGTCTGGACAACCCGCTCCGACGCCACACGCGGCTTTCTTCCGCGCCTTCGTGTTCCAAGGGGGTGGGACAACATGGCAGAGATGGCGAGTCTCCCGTCAGCCCGCCCCTCTGTGACTGCTGTTCCAGGACAGCGGCCCCATCTGCCGCTCTGCCTGGGGGCTCTCAGCCCACGAGGGGCCAGGCCCGGGGCCAGGTGGCAGCCGAGCGTCAACACCTCCAGTGCCCCACCTTTCGGGAGGGACGGCGTGGCCTGTGGTGCGCTGACGTGTTGTCAGGGGTGGCCACAGTGACGGCCCTCCGAGGGCATGCCCTCGCCGGCTCCCTCCTGTCCACCTTCGTTGTGCCTCCCCTCGGGCGCACGTGCTCACGAGCGAGGGAGACAGAGCGCTCCCGTGGGCACGGCCTCCTGCGGGCCCTCTCCTGGGGCTCGGGACGTGCACGTGAATGTACATGCTCTCCAAGCCACCGTGGGCACTGGGGCGTGGGGGTCTGCTGCCAGCGCACACCCCGGGGCTGGCCCTCCGGCGTGCTGCTCCCCACTTACGATGACAGCGTCCGCAGACCTCCCTGAGCGTGGGGCATCCCTGCCATGGCGGGGCTGGCAGGGGCTGGCATGCTGCAGCATGAAGAACCCGCTGGTGGGCTGTCTCTCTCTCCCTCTGTCTCTCTCATGGAAGACTTAAATATATACACTTTTTTTTTTTTAGAGGTTTTTACCTTAGGGCATATGTGCTCATGGGGGGCTGGGGGGGACAGAGACATGAGAGAGAAAGTGAGAAATCGGGACCAGCAGGTGGCATGGTGGTTAAGGAGCTGGACACTCCCACATGGCCAACCACGGTTCGAGTCCTGGGCCTGGTTGCTTGCTTTCTCTCTCTCTCTCTCTCTCTCTCTCTCTCTCTCTCTGGTCAAATTAAAATAAAATGAATAAATAAAATTTAAAAAAAAAGAAAGTGAGAAATCACTCAAGCAAGAGATCACTCCTGGGGACGGCCACACCACAATCCCTTCTCCATTCTCCTGGGATCCTGGACACGCATGCACATGTACCCAGCATGATTTTTCAAGCCACTGGGTCCAAAACTCAAAGCATGGCTGGCCCTGTGGGAGTCCAGTGATGTCACCGCACCACTATCTCCTGGCCCTACACAATTAAACTTAAAGAAAAGTTCAAGATGTGAAGATTTCTTTTAAAATGTTGATACTCAGCTCCGCCCTAAATATTCTAACTTACTCTGTCGGTGTGGAGAGTTTAGTCCACTGGTTAAAGAGACTTGGGAGCCAGACTACCTAGGTTTGAGTCCCATAGTCAACGTAACCCTGTCAGGTGGCTTCAGTGTCCCCACCCACAACGTAAGGGTATTCGCGGTACCCGCCTTGCAGACCGTCCGGTGCTCAGAGCCACGCCCGGCCAGGCGGCCGCCGCTGCCAGCCTGGCCTGTGTGCCAGTGCGAGAGCCCATCCTGGAGCCCTCGCAGCCTCTCCCCTTCCCAACAGCCCACTCCTCTCCCTTCTCCAGCACGGAGACTGGTCTGCAGGCCGGCCTGGGGCGGACTCGGCAGAGCTTCCTGCTGGGCAGACGGGGAGGCGGTGCTCTTTCCAGTCCTGGGTGCAGGAGGGAAAGGTCCGAGGGGACGAGGCGATGGCGAGCACACGGGCGGGTGCTCTGGGAGTCAGCCGGGGAGATGGTACAGGCCCCCATGGGTCGGTGCAGAGCCCGGGCCCACGTGGACAGCCAGCAGGGGGCGGGATGGACACACACAGGCCCTTGCACCCTCCACCTGCCTGCGGCCGCCCCGGAGTCCTGGGAGGGGGGGGCTACAGATTGCAGAGGGGTGTGTGAAGGGCTGTCTAGGGGCGTGGTGAGGTCCTGGTGTGGAACTGGGGGCGTCCGAAGAGCAGAGACAGAAGCAGAGCCCAGAAGGGAGGTTTAACTGCATCTCAGGAGCTGGCAGCCGAAGTGGGCCCGGCCGCCCCTCCTGCAGGGACACACCACACCCTGGGGCGACGCATGGCTCGTTGTGGCCGTCACCAAGCCGCCACCGTCCAAGCCCGCGGGTCCCTGCAGGCAGGCCCATGTGCAGGCATGCACAGGAATCTCCCCAGGTTCCGGGCCCAGAGGCCGTCCCGCTGTGCTCCTACGGCGGGGACAGGTCTCTGTCACTCGGCGTCACAGCCACCGTCGACGGTCTCAGGAGCCGCTCCCGCCTGCTCCACTCAGAGCTCGCCTCCAGCCCTCCCACAGGCAGGCGGCTTGTCTCCTCCTCAGGGTCAAACAGGAACCCTGACCACCGCAGGGGACGACAGCTTCAGGGAGCGAGGCCACAGTCACAGCCAGCCTTCCACACAAGGGGAGCCGTGCACCGTGCCGTGACCACCCCGGCCCAGGCAGCCCGTGCACCCTCCCTGGCCTCTGTGCTGCCCCCCTCCCCCGGCGCTGCCGCCCCATCCTGCAGCAGGTCTTCACGACCCGTCTTTGTTTCAGCAGCCGCAGGTTCACAGCCTGGAGCCGCACCCTGTACAGGTGCCTCCTGGCTCGCGGCCACTGCTTTCCCCCGCCTCCCGCTGACTCCCGGCCCGAGCTCCGGCCCCCTCACTCTCGCGTGCAGGTGGGGCCTTCGTCCCCAACCCAGGTGTGCCTGCCTCGTTTCCCACTGTCCCAGCATCACGGCGGTTTGGCCGGCGCGGTACTGGAGCCCAGCCCCGCGGCATTCTTGCCACTAGCGCCGTCCGCTGGTAGCTGCCTGGCCCCCTCCCTGGCCAGCTGGCTTTTCTCTCTGGGTGGCTTAGTCTGCTGCCCTCCCCTGCTCTCCCCCACGTCTAACTCGCAAGCTCTGAGGTCGCTTCTCCCCGTCTGTGCGGGCGCCCCGGGCTTCCTCCACGTCCCCCAGATTCCCTGCTCTCTCTGTGGGTCCCTGGCCGACACTTCCTCCGTTCACACATTTGTTTCTTTTTACTGCCGGAGGGCATGTGTGCTCGACAGAGAGACAGGGAGACAGGGAGGGTGAGGGAGAGAGCACCCTTTGGTGGGGCATGGTCTTGCCACAGTCCCTCCCCCTCTGGTCTCCTTGCCAGGGTACAGGGCACACACGCACACATGCACACACGCCACCGTGCATTTCAGCCCCGGGGCTAGGACTGGAATCTTGGGTGGCCATGTGGCGTCCGGCTCCGTTACCCCCTGGACTACGGGGCCAGCCCTGCATGTTGTTTTTTTAGGTTTTTGCCATATAGTTCACGTGCTCACCAGAGAGAGAAAGAGAGGAAAGCGAGAGATCACTCCTGGGGACGGCCACACTGCAACCCCTTCCCCTCCTTCTCCTCCTGGGGTCTTGGGCACGGGCACACACACATGCACACGTGCCTGGCATGTCTCTCAAGCTGCCGTGGAGCCGCCACGTGGGAAGCAGCGCCCTGACCACGCCGTCTGCGCATCGTGACGAAGGTGCTGGACGGCTCTGAGCCAGCCGGCACCCGCCTACGGTGCCTTTTGTCTCTCTGGAGTCACTTTATGCTCGCTGTGCTCTTTCTCTTTTAGTTCTGCTGTAGGGTGCATGTGGTTGCTGGACAGACAGACAGAGAGGGAAAATGAAAAATCCCTTCCTGCGGGGGTGGCCACACTGCGACCCCTTCTGCACTCTCCTCCCAGGATTTTGGCCATGCATGCACACACCGGGGGCCTGGACTCGATCCACAGTCGGCCATGTGCTGCCTGGCCACCGTAACCTCCATGCCACCAGGTGGTCCTCTTGAGAATTCCTTTTTCCTACCTTCTTGAGATGGGTGCTTATTTCTTTTATTTTCATTTCTTAATGTCTTCTAATATATACACATGAGGCTATAAACTTTGTCTTTTCTTTTTTTCAGAGAGATTTTTGCTATAGAGAGCATGTGCTCACCAGGGAGACAGAGAGAGACAGAGAGTGAGAAATCAACCCCGCGGACAACGGCCATGCCACAATCCCTCCTCCTCTTGGGATTCTGGGCACACACACATGTGCCTGGCGTGAGTTCTAAGCCACTGGGTCTGGGACTTGAACCATGGTCGGCTGTGTGGGCGTCCAGCTGCACACACGTTATGCCACCTGCTGGCCCCAGGGCTGCGTGTTGAGCACTGCTTCCTCGACGCTTCCCAGTGTGTACTTCCGTTGTAGCCCACGAACTCCGGAGCCCCGTGCACCGCAGTGACACGGGCCTCCTGTCACAAGACGAGAAGTACCAGGGACAGCGAGGCTGAGTGGGGAGCGTGCGCACCCAGCCGGCCTTGGCACCACACCCGGCGACCTCCTCCACGTGGAAGGGGTGCAGCAAAAGCCTTCTGCGGGCGAGGTCCTTGACCAGCCAGACGGGCATGGCCCCCGGGGCCCTCTGTCACCTGCTTCCGTCCGCTCTCCCGCAGTCCTGCCATTTGGCCGTCGCCCTCTCCCACGTCCGCCCACACTCACCACCATGCACCGAGTCTCTGCCACGTGCCCGGGCGCTCCGGACCGCCAGCCAGTTCATCCAGCGGCAGCCCTGTGGACGTGGCTACAGACACGGACACCCAGGTCCAGGGCTGGGGCGGTCGCCCAAGGCCCTGCGTGGGAAAGCCAGGCTGCCACCCGTGCACACGGGCTCTCAGAACACACGGTGAGCGCGGTCAGGGCCAGACCCACCCTGAGGGGTGACGGACAGGTAGGTCGGACAAGTACCTGCCCCGTGGAATCCCCCGCAGACGTAGAGCTTCCGTCCACGGCACCCGCGTTGGTGGAATTGGTCCGAAGCGAGAGCAGGGGACTGGGCATGGGTGGGCCCTCTCGCCAGAAGTCCCCGTCTGGGTTGTAGATCTCCACCTCGTCCAGGCATTTCCGAACCTGGCCCCGGTCTCGACCTACACAGCCAATTCCACCTGCAGAGAACGACACGTACAGAGGTGAGGGGGAGCGAACCAACCGCACACCGCGCCCGTGTGCAGCCTGGGACGTGGCCCCTGGCCCGTGCTGCCTGGAGGTCGTCCCCAGTAGTGGGGCAGCAGTGGTCTGAGGAGCCCACAGCCAGGCAGCAAGTCCCTGCCCCTGTGCCTGTGCTCAGCCGAGGCCAGCTCTGTGCGGGTGGGCGTTCTACGTACGCAGCAGCAGCCCCGACACCTGACCCGAGGACTCCAGGTGAGTGGGGCCTGCCTGGCAGCTGCTGCCCCTTCGTCCCTCGTCACTGCAGGTCGGCCGCTCCCTCCTCCTCTGTGGCCCAACCAGGAAGGGCTACTTCTTGGTCAGTTTCAGGTGGATTCACACCCCGCTTCCGACACACAGGTCAGCAGCAGCTGTGTGGGGCCCGTTCACGACCGATGTGCTCAGTTACGGCAGGCGTTTGGGAAGAGGAACGAGGCATGCCTCCTGCCCTTCAGGACTCATCAGGGTCTAAGGGGCCACATGTGCCGATAGAGAAGACATGACGACGGCATCTCAGGAGAGACACAGGTGAGATGCACGAGTCCACACACTTCCACAACCACAGAAACGGAGACACAGGTGAGATGCACGAGTCCACGCACTTCAACAACCACAGAAACGGAGACACAGGTGAGATGCACGAGTCCACGCACTTCCACAGCCACAGAAACGGAGACACAGGTGAGATGCACGAGTCCACGCACTTCCACAGCCACAGAAACGGAGACACAGGTGAGATGCACGAGTCCACGCACTTCAACAACCACAGAAACGGAGACACAGGTGAGATGCACGAGTCCACGCACTTCCACAGCCACAGAAACGGAGACACAGGTGAGATGCACGAGTCCACACACTTCAACAACCACAGAAACGGAGACAGGTGAGATGCACGAGTCCACGCACTTCCACAGCCACAGAAACGGAGACACAGGTGAGATGCACGAGTCCACGTACTTCAACAGCCACAGAAATGGAGACAGGTGAGATGCACGAGTCCACGCACTTCCACAGCCACAGAAACGGAGACAGGTGAGATGCACGAGTCCACGCACTTCAACAACCACAGAAACGGCACTTACAGAGCCCACCTCAACGGCACCCTCCGTGGGAAAGCGACGTAAGAATCTCCATTGCACCCTAATGAGAACGCAGGCAGCCGCTGGGAGGGCGGGGTGAGGGGGTGGGTCCCACGGGGCTGCAGTGTGGTCTGAGTCCCAGACTCAGCAGCTTGGAAAGACATGTGCGTGCGTGTGTGTGTGTGCCCCAAATCCCGACAGGAGGGAGTAAAGGAGGAGAAGGCACTGCCGTGTGGCCACCCCTCCACCGGGAGCACATGCCACCTCTGGCAAAACTGGAAACAAAACAAAACACAAACACAAAACCCACTTTATGCTCATCTTTTCTGTTCTCCCGCCTAAGTCCCACAATGAAAGGGCTTAAAGATCAGGGCTGCTGTATTTTTTTTTTTTTTATAGGGCGCGTGCGCTTGCCAGAAAGACAGAGAGAGACAGAGAGACAGAAAGTGAGAAATCACCCCCCAGGGGGGATGGCCACGCCGCAATCCCTTCTCCTCCGCTCTCCTCTCGGGATCTTGGGCACGCACGCACACGCACCTGGCGTGAGTTTAAGCCACTGAGTCCAGGACTTGAACCGCAGTCGGCTACATGGGAGTCCAGCGATACAGCTATTATGCCAATGGCTGGTCCCAGGGCTGGTGTTTTTCAAGCTGTTGGGTCTAGGATTCAAACTGTGACCGGCCACGTGTGCTGACTCCCTCCATACAGAACTTAACTGCAGTGGGGCTGGGCCCAACACGCATCTCCACGAACTTTCTAAAGGCATGGTGCGCACTGCTCGCACAGTCCTCACACTTCCTCCATCTGTGGGTCGCAGTCCCTGTGTTCCCTCCCTGGGCCCCTGCGTCCCTGGACTGCCGTTCTCAATGCTGTGCCCCTCCCCAGCAGAGCGCAGCACCGACGTTCCACGTCCAGGCTGAATGAGTGGCCCAGAGGGGGCGCGTCTGTCCATCCATGGCCCTGCCTGTCCTGGGGGTGCCGTCAGCTCACTGTGGGCAGCAGCTGCCTCTGTGCAGCGGGAGCACACACAGGGACACCCAGAGCCCCCTCCGAGAAGCCGGGGCACACACGGGGACACCCAGAGGCCCCTCCGTGCAGCCGGGGCACACACGGGGACACCCAGAGCCCCCTCCGAGAAGCCGGGGCACACACGGGGACACCCAGAGCCCCCTCCGTGCAGCCGGGGCACACACGGGGACACCCAGAGCCCCCTCCGAGAAGCCGGGGCACACACGGGGACACCCAGAGCCCCCTCCGAGAAGCCGGGGCACACACGGGGACACCCCGAGCCCCCTCCGTGCAGCCGGGGCACACACGGGGACACCCAGAGCCCCCTCCGTGCAGCCGGGGCACACACGGGGACACCCAGAGCCCCCTCCGAGAAGCCGGGGCACACACGGGGACACCCAGAGCCCCCTCCGAGAAGCCGGGGCACACACGGGGACACCCAGAGCCCCCTCCGAGAAGCTGGGGCACACACGGGGACACCCAGAGCCCCCTCCGTGCAGCCGGGGCACACACGGGGACACCCAGAGCCCCCTCCGTGCAGCCGGGGCACACACGGGGACACCCAGAGCCCCCTCCGAGAAGCCGGGGCACACACGGGGACACCCAGAGGCCCCTCCGTGCAGCCGGGGCACACATGGGGACACCCAGAGCCCCCTCCGTGCAGCCGGGGCACACACGGGGACACCCAGAGCCCCCTCCGAGAAGCCGGGGCACACACGGGGACACCCAGAGGCCCCTCCGAGAAGCCGGGGCACACACGGGGACACCCAGAGCCCCCTCCGTGCAGCCGGGGCACACACGGGGACACCCAGAGGCCCCTCCGAGAAGCCGGGGCACACACGGGGACACCCAGAGGCCCCTCCGAGAAGCCGGGGCACACACGGGGACACCCAGAGCCCCCTCCGTGCAGCCGGGGCACACACGGGGACACCCAGAGCCCCCTCCGTGCAGCCGGGGCACACACGGGGACACCCAGAGCCCCCTCCGTGCAGCCGGGGCACACACGGGGACACCCAGAGCCCCCTCCGTGCAGCCGGGGCACACACGGGGACACCCAGAGCCCCCTCCGTGCAGCCGGGGCACACACGGGGACACCCAGAGCCCCCTCCGAGAAGCCGGGCACACACGGGGACACCCAGAGCCCCCTCCGAGAAGCCGGGGCACACACGGGAACACCCAGAGCCCCCTGCGAGAAGCCGGGGCACACACGGGGACACCCAGAGCCCCCTGCGAGAAGCCGGGGCACACACGGGGACACCCAGAGGCCCCTCCGAGAAGCCGGGGCACACACGGGGACACCCAGAGCCCCCTCCGAGAAGCCGGGGCACACACGGGGACACCCAGAGCCCCCTGCGAGAAGCCGGGGCACACACGGGGACACCCAGAGGCCCCTGCGAGAAGCCGGGGCACACACGGGGACACCCAGAGGCCCCTCCGTGCAGCCGGGGCACACACGGGGACACCCAGAGCCCCCTCCGAGAAGCCGGGGCACACACGGGGACACCCAGAGCCCCCTGCGAGAAGCCGGGGCACACACGGGGACACCCAGAGGCCCCTCCGAGAAGCCGGGGCACACACGGGGACACCCAGAGCCCCCTCCGAGAAGCCGGGGCACACACGGGGACACCCAGAGGCCCCTGCGAGAAGCCGGGGCACACACGGGGACACCCAGAGGCCCCTCCGTGCAGCCGGGGCACACACGGGGACACCCAGAGGCCCCTCCGAGAAGCCGGGGCACACACGGGGACACCCAGAGGCCCCTCCGTGCAGCCGGGGCACACACGGGGACACCCAGAGCCCCCTCCGAGAAGCCGGGGCACACACGGGGACACCCAGAGCCCCCTCCGTGCAGCCGGGGCACACACGGGGACACCCAGAGCCCCCTCCGTGCAGCCGGGGCACACACGGGGACACCCAGAGCCCCCTCCGAGAAGCCGGGGCACACACGGGGACACCCAGAGCCCCCTCCGTGCAGCCGGGGCACACACGGGGACACCCAGAGCCCCCTCCGAGAAGCCGGGGCACACACGGGGACACCCAGAGCCCCCTCCGTGCAGCCGGGGCACACACGGGGACACCCAGAGCCCCCTCCGAGAAGCCGGGGCACACACGGGGACACCCAGAGGCCCCTCCGTGCAGCCGGGGCACACACGGGGACACCCAGAGCCCCCTCCGTGCAGCCGGGGCACACACGGGGACACCCAGAGCCCCCTCCGAGAAGCCGGGGCACACACGGGGACACCCAGAGCCCCCTCCGAGAAGCCGGGGCACACCCGGGGACACCCAGAGGCCCCTCCGAGAAGCCGGGGCACACACGGGGACACCCAGAGCCCCCTCCGTGCAGCCGGGGCACACACGGGGACACCCAGAGCCCCCTCCGTGCAGCCGGGGCACACACGGGGACACCCAGAGCCCCCTCCGTGCAGCCGGGGCACACACGGGGACACCCAGAGCCCCCTCCGTGCAGCCGGGGCACACACGGGGACACCCAGAGCCCCCTCCGTGCAGCCGGGGCACACACGGGGACACCCAGAGCCCCCTCCGAGAAGCCGGGGCACACACGGGGACACCCAGCACTGCTGCATCCCAGAGCTTGGTGTGTGAGGCGATGTCTCATGCTGGGCCCACGCCAGGCACAGCAGAGGGAGAGGACGGCGGGCAGGAGGCCTTTTCCCTCCTTGCTGACGGGCCTGGCCATTTCCTGCCCAGTACGTGCCCAGAGACGGAGGCTGTAAAGGAAGCACCTGCTGCTCTCCTTCCCATCTGCCTGGGTAAAGATCCCGGCTCGCTCTGTGCCAAGTCTGAGCAGCAGGGTCTCCGGGGGATGCCGGCCGCCGCCACTGGCACAGCTCTGCTGCCCACGGCTCCCCTTTCAAGGCCACGCCATGGGAGGGAGGGGTTTCTCAGCCGAGCAGGAAGTGGGATTTCCGACCTGCGGGGCAAGAAGGCCTTAAATAAAGGGCTTTTACCCACAGTGTTGGACCGGCCACCACCGCTAAGGTTCCCCGGCTGGTCCGGGAGCCCACAGGTTAGGGGAGTCCCCAGGAGTTGGGCTGGGGGACGTCCTGAACCCAATCCAAAAGTGTCACCTCAAAGACCCTAAGGAAACTCCCTCCGTGGGTCAGTGTATGGTGGTTCCCGTGGCCGGGTCCCACGTGGCTCTGTGAGTCCAGTCTCGGACTCAGCCGCTTGAAAAACATGCTGGGCGTGTGTGTCCGTGCCAACATCCAGGAAGGAGAGAGGAGTGGAAAAGGACTGCAGCAGGACCAGTCCCCAGCAGGAAGGCTTCGGGAACGCGAGGCCTGGAAGAAGCGGTGTTACTCTCCTGCTTCCCGGAGCATTGCCGCTCTGTCCAAGTCCCCTCACTGGAACGTCTGGTCCTCGCTGCACAGAACGTCCCCTAGAACGCGAGCTGTCGGGGGCTGGCGGACAGCTCCCAGGCTGCACTCGAGGGGTGACGCGGTCCTCACCGCACCCCTCACACAGGCAGTCCCGCGGGCACACTCTGACGGCCTTCCTGAGCGTGAACCGAGGATGAGTCTTGATGAGACAAACACCAAAGCAAAGCCTGGTCTTCACGAGTCAGGCAGCGTCGGCCGGAGACCCCGACGAGAGCTTGAGCAGTCACACACCTGCGGCAGTGCCACGAGATGCCCCACCTCTAATGCGAGTGTGGCTTTCCTTTATGCAGACACAGACCAGTGGGCAGAACCACCTTTGCACGTCACAGCACAGGGGCCACGAACACTGAACAGACGCCTTGGGGCTTTCGATGGGGTGGGAGAAAGTGAAAACGTCTTCCTGGTTTCCAAAAGGAGAATGCCTCCCTCTTCTTACTCTTACAGGCTCTCCCCTCGGGGGGCTTGGCAGCTAGCCCCTCTCCCACCAGGGCCTGGGGAGCTGGCCCCGGACAGGGGAGCAGCGCCCACGGGTGTCCTCCCAGGGCCCTGGACCAGTGGTCTATGCGGCTCCCCAGGGCTCTGTCTACACCAGGAGTGGGACTTTGTAACAGGTCAGAGTTGCCTGCACTGCCAACTACCTATGAGAGGTGCACACGCACACATGCGTGCACACACACACACACACACACACACTTACTGCTGTGGGCATCCGGCTGACACGGAAGGCGCCTGGCCTTCTGGAAATAGACAGACTGAGGTTCCCAACCCTGTCAGCACAGCCGGACAACCTGGGTCGCTAATCTCTGTAACCCTGCTTTCTCGTGTGCATGCTCGGAAAATACACATTTATGAACCACTGCAAGTATTACAGCGTTAGATAACCAGGTGAAGGAGAGGGTGAGGAGGTGCACAGTCTGCTGTGCACCAAGTGCCGAGCAGCACCGGGGCCTGCCCTGTCACCCTCAGGCACGGCGTCAGCTACTGCGGCCAGCGGTCAGAGGCTCTTCTGTCTCCTTATGGTTTGAGCCACAGGTTTTGTGTGTTCACCGGAGAGAGACAGAGAGACAGAGAGAAGGAAATCATCCCTGGGGCCATGGCCACGCTGCAATACCTTGTCCTCCATCCTCCTTCTGGGACTTTGGGCACGCACGTACACGTGCCGGCACTGTTTTCAGGCTGCCGAGTCCAGGACTGGAACCATGGTTGGCCATGTGGGAGGCCCACACCTTGACCACCACACCCCCTGCTGGCCCCTCGGGATGTGCTCGAGGACACCATGTGACCGCGGCGTCTGCTGAAACGTCTCGCCCGCTGACCCTCGCTCGGCAGGTTGCCATCCCTCCCCGCTGGCTCCCCGACGTGCACAGACTGCCCCGAAAGGTCCCTGAGGCTGGAGAGAGGCGCAGAAGCCAAGGGCGGAGAAGCGTGGAGGGGCTTCTCCCTGTCCCCAAAGTCGGCCCGGTCGTCAGCCTGGAGAGGAAGCCGCTGCCAGAGCAGCACGAGGTGGAGAAGGGTTTGCACCCGTGGCCTGCAGGAGCAGAGTGGTCAGGTGCACCGGCCGCTAGCGCGGTGCTGTGGCCACTCCCGCCGAGCCATCAGCCCTGATGGTCTCACCCTCTCTTCGAATCCCAGATGTGGAGACAAAAGCCCTAGAATGCACAGACCTGGCTTCTGGCCACATTCTAGTCTAAGTCGGAGGCTCCTGGGTGTCACAGACCTTCAGGGGCAGACATCAGGTCCCTGCCCGTGACCAGTCCTGCAGAAGGGCCGAGGGGCGCAGAGGCCCAGCCACCCCGGCACGCTTCACTACTTCCAGGACGCGACCCTGCAACTACTTTTTAAAAAGGGCCAGAGGGCACGTGTGTGCACTAGAGAGAAGGAGAGGGAGAAGCGCCCCCAGGAGGGCATGGTCACACGGCAGTCCCTCCTCCGTGTTCACATCCTGTTAGGACTTGGGGCACACATACACACGCACCTGGTGTCTTTTTCAAGCCAGTGGGGCCAGGATTTGAACCACAGTTGGCCACGTGGGACCTGACTGCCTTAGCCACTGGCTCTGGGCGTCTCCCACCCTCAGCTAGTAATCAAATATAGTCCACAGCTGAAAAGTGGTGGCCCACGAACGGCCCACCAGGCAAGGGGCACATCTTCACATCTCTGAGGTGTGAGCTAAGGTCTTCCTGCTAAAGGGTGCTTGTCGGTTTCACTAAACAGGTATTATACACGTGGCCCGGTCACGGTGGCGTGTGTGGTGGGGTGCCACAGGGTGCTGTGGAGCCAGATGGGAGGCCAGGGCTCGGCCCCAGGTGGACCTGGTGGGAACGGGGCAGGCCAAGGAGGCAGCGCACAGGGTTGCTCCCTAGCTCAGACTGCCGCGTCCCACATCTAGTCCACGCCGTGAGCACGTGATCCCGCCAAGAACGTCGTATCCGGCCCTGAGTACAGCCCTGTGACTGCTCACTCCAGAGCTGCTCAGACCCACGTACTCGGACCTCGCCCAGGTGGGGCCAGCAGCCTGCCACTTCAGTAAGCAACCTGGTAAATGGAGACACACTCACGGTCTAAAAAAAATGCTTGGGATTTATCAAAAGAAAGAAAGTGGCAACATCTCACCATCGGGACGCTCGACCCTCTCATCCCCTAGCCCCGCACTAGTGTCATCTCTGACGTGCACTTCCTAGCGCTGAACCTCTTACGTACCTTCCCCTCCACTGCCCTCCCCTGGGGCAGCCTGGGGCAGCCTGGGATGGGGTACATTGGCTTCTCTCTAGACAGGGAGGCCACGGTCCCTCCGTAAGAAAATCCCCCACAGTCGTGGGGCTCTGGTGACCGCTGTGGCATTTCACACAGTGGAAGATGGGACAGGTTCCAGAGGACAGTGCGGCCTCGGCCCTGGTCAGCACAACTGGCCTGGCCTGGCCGCTCTCACCAGCCAGCCCCAGGCCTTCAGAAGGGACGGGCGAGTAGGGCGAGTAGGACAAGGCCACCCCCGGACAGCGTGAGTATGACACAAGGGCGGCAGCAGGCAGACCAGGGTCACACTGCCGTGCGGGGTGCCGTGCTGTGCCCAAAATCCCAGGGGGAGAATGGAGAAGAAGGGATTGCAGCGTGGCCATCGCCCGAGGGGTGATTTCTCACCTTCCCTCACTATCTTGGGTGAGCACATGCACCCTATGGCAAAAACCTTAAAAACAAACAAACAAACAAAAACCCAAAACATGGCCTGGGACCAGCAGATGGTGTAGCAGTTGGACTCCCACATGGCTGACCACGGTTTGAGTCCTGGACCCGGTGGCTTAAAACTCACACCAGGCGTGTGTGCGTGTGTGCCCAAAATCCCGAGAGGAGAATGGAGGAGAAAGGAGTGTGGGGTGGTCATTCCCCCGGGGGGTGATTTCTCACTCCCTACTTCTCTGTCTCTCCAGTGAGTGCACACGCCCTATAGCAAAAATCTAAAACCAACCAACTGCATGGCTTAGACCAGCCACAAGTTGCCACAGTGCGGTGCTCCACAGTGCCGAGTCCACACAGCGGCCCCAGGGTCCTGTCCTGTGAGGGGACCTTGGTTCCCTGAGGCTGGAGGCGGGTCATGATGGACCCTCCTGGGCAGAAGTGCGGGGAAGACAGGGTGCCTGTCTTTCTCTGCCTCTCTCCTGGAAGAACTCAATCAGTAAATTTAACAAAATGCCCTCCCATCTGGCCTGTCCCCAGGGGTCCCCGGGCTCTGCCCTGAAGCACACTGAGCCCTCCCTAGACTTCCGAACACGGTTACGTTCCAGAGAAAATGCGGAGACAGCCCGGGAGCTCAGCTGCGTCTAGACCCTGTGTCTTCAGGGAGGGGCTCGAGCAGCCAGTGGAAATGACGCCCGCGCGAGGAGGCTGTGGGCAGACGGCCGGCTTTCTGGGGGAGCTGACCCGAGGCCTCCCCGTGAGTGACGGGCCAGGTAAGCCGCAGTCTCGTCCTGGCCTGGTCTTCACTTTCACGTTAAGGAGGTAATTTATAGACTTCCAGGAAAAACGATCCCACAAATGACTACCATGCCCCTCGGCTAGTTGGCCATAATCTCAGGAGCTGTTTTCATCTGAATTCGAATTACTCCCGGAGTCTGTGACGACAGCTCTCGCATTGGGGCTGCACAGTTTCTGAGAGGCCCACCCTAGCCTCACACCCCCGCCCCAGGCTTGGTGGTGCGCCTCCAGCGGCCGTGGGGAGCTTCCGTCCTCTGTGCCCGGGGAGGTGCACTCTGCAAGGCCCTTCCAGGCTCCTGGCATGGAGGCGTGTCCTGACCCATGCGGCAAGGCCAGTGCGTGTGGATGGCGTGGCACCGGCTGTTCGCAGCGGAAGGGAGTGAAGACGGAGGGACACAGGGCTCTGGCCGCTTGGTGCGCCTTGGCCGGGCAGGGCGCCTCAGCTGTCTGGGCACCCCCAGGCCCAGAGCACGGACCTTGTGCTGCTGCTCACGAGCAACACGGGGCAGCTCGCCCTGTGCAGGAGTCCGACCACGCCACACCAGGAGGGCAGAGGTGCTGTCTCACCATAACAGGCCAGCACCGACGCAGTGTGCAGGCGGAAGCAGGCCGAGCCCCAGCTGCAGCGTGTGCAACCCGAGTGGGAGGCGCTCAGACCGCAGGGTGGGCACTCCTACAACCGCAGCTCCTTGGAGGCCGGGGCAGGAGGCCCGCGGGTTAGAGGCCAGCCTGGGCAGTGCAGTGGGACCCCGCTCTGAGGACGAAGTCCCCAAGCACGTCTCCTGCGCACAAAGGCACGGAGCTGGGCGGCCAAGTGCCGGGAAGGCCCCAGGCTCTCAGAGCAGGTGGGCCGCATGCGCAGAGGACGCGTGCCCCAGCCGGGCTGAGCCTGTGCCCCGTCCCACCCCTCCCGCCAAGCACTGGCCCGCCCGTGCTCACGTGCGGTGGCCCAGCAGCCCAGCAGCCTGTACGGACAGGTCTGGGTATGGCCCGGGGAACGCAGCTCTGAAGCCCAATCTTGAAGGCCAGGGGAGCGGACGGAGCAGAGCCAGCACCGACCAGTACAGAGCTCGGCAGGTTCTGGCCCCGACGCGGGTGACCCAGACTGCACTGCTCTTCAGGGTGCGACTGGAGCAGCTGGCACAGCAGGGGGAGCCAGGGATGCGGACGGGGGCGGGGAGGGCTGTTCTGAGGACCGCCGGGCTGCTTCTCGCCCTACGCTTGACAAGGGTCTCCAAGCCGGCGCCCCTTCCCTTCTTCCCCACGCGTGCCGGGAGACAGTCACCCACCAGGGTCTCACGAGCCAGAAGCCTGTCCGAGTCACGCCCGGAGCCTCTCTTGCTGTGCTGTCATGGTAGGCCCGCAATCAGACACAACTGGGACGAAGGTCGCGTGGAAAACCATCTTGTTAAAGGTGCGGAGAACGGGACCGCAGGGCTGGACCGGGAGGCGCCCTTCTAGGCTGCTAGGCTGCTCGGGCCCGAGGCAGTTGCCACCTGCGGGCCAGGACTGAGCACTGGGTCTGCGCAGACAGAGGGCCTGCCGTGATGAGAAACCAGCGAGGCCTGGAGGCCACGGCTGAGCGACAGCCTGGAAGCTAGAGGGCCCGCTCCGCGGAGCACACAGGCCGGGTTTCCTTTCCAAACTCGCGGGCTACTGGGGAGTCGGGGATCCTGGGCCAAACGCGTGCTGGTCGCAGAGCTCGCACGGCCCATGGGAACCGAGGGCGGCAGGCGCAGGGCGTGGCCGCAGACGCACCTGGACTCCCCTCGAGGCTTCCCAGGTGTGGGGCCGTTCAGGGAGGCTACAGAGACAAGCGAGAAAGCTCTGGGGCAAAGAGCGTCATCTCGGGGTCTTCAGGGCAGAGGGACCGGGGTAGCAGGTCTCAGACTGCAGCCCGGGAGGACCACACCCAGGAGCAGCCACCACAGCGGGCTGCCGTTTGGCCCCGCCTGCTGGCCTGGGAGCTCACGGCTCCCCGTTAGTGTCAGTCCCTCAGTCCGCCGTCCGTAGTTCCGCTTTCACGGTTTTCAAGTTTAGTTTATTGGGGGGCATCCTCAATAGGGTCTGAGCACCGCCCGCCCTGCCGCCCAGCCAGGTAGGCCCATGGGCACGGGAGGCATACACTGGTGTCTCGAGTCCCCGGGCCTGACCGTCTCCCAGCGAGTGGACGCCCGCACCCCCACAGCCAGGCCTCCTCCACACTGGACGACTGTCACCCTCGCTGGACTTGGGACAGGTTCTTCAGAACAAGCCCTGGTTCATGGCTGTGGCACCTGCTCTCCGGTTCACCCACCGGCTTCAAATCCTATACGTCTCCGCACTCCCGGTCGTGAAGGCTGGTTCCTGCCCAAACACCGTTCTCCGCAGCTGCTACTTCCCAGCGCCGTCGTGTGGCCAGGCTTGGATTTAACAGTGACGTTACTTGTCGGATGGTCCCAGTCGTGGTCTCTTCTTGTTTTTAAGGTTTCTGCCATAGGGGTGTGCTCACTGGAGAGACAGTGCGAAGGACAGTGAGAACTCACGCTCCCGTGGGGATGGCCGCGCTGTGACCCCCTCCTTCGTTCTCCTCCTGGGATCCTGAGCACGTGCCCATACGCACCCGGACTCTCGAGCCGCCAGGTCCAGGACTTGAACCGCAGCTGGCCCCACAGGAGTCCAACACCTTCACCACTGTCACCTGCTGCCCTGATTTTGTTTTTCAAACTAGCTATTATTCCTACTGGTTCCTGCTCACGATGCCTTGTTTAACTGTGAGCAGTTACTGTCCTGGGAAAGTCACCTGAGAGGAGCTTTGAGGTCTACACTGAAGACATGTCCTCTGCAGCAGGAAACGGGAACCCCCAGACAGCCCGACCTGGCCAGTTCTGAACACCCAGAAAGCAGACTGGACCACAGCAAGGCGTCCACATCCACGTCTGCGCTGGTCCTTCCCCGTCTTCACGCTGCCGAGCTGCTCCGGGCGCCCACCTCGCCAGTGTCCCCACACCGTGACCCTGCTGCTCTGTGGGCTCACGCTCACCACTGTGCTCTGAATTCCTCACCCATGGGGCTTCGTAGTCTGTCCCCGGGTCACCTGCATGGCTCTTCCCGACTCCCTGTCCTCCTCTGGTCTTCCCACCCGCCATCCTCCAGGCCAGTTCTCCTGCGCCTCCCAGTGCGTCTCTGTGGCTTCCCGGGGGCCCTGGGTCCTGAACACCTCCCGCCTGCGCAGTGCTGCACCCAGCCTGTACCTGTGCGCTCCCAGCTGCACCTCAGGGGCCTGCCCCGGCCATGCCCAGACGAGGCCCGGCCATTCTGCTGACGTGCAGCCTGCCGTGGCCCACGGGTACGCCTCACCCCGGCTGACGGTGCTCACCAGCCCGCGGGTACACCTCATCCCAGTGGACGGTGCTCACCAGCCCGCCGGTACGCCTCACCCCGGCTGACGGTGCTCACCACCCCCCGCCGGTACGCCTCACCCCCGGGTGACGGTGCTCACCACCCCCGCGGGTACGCCTCACCCCGGGTGACGGTACTCACCACCCCGCCGGTACGCCTCACCCCGGCTGACGGTACTCACCACCCCGCCGGTACGCCTCACCCCGGGTGACGGTGCTCACCACCCCGCGGGCACGCCTCACCCCGGGTGACAGTACTCACCAGCCCGCGGGTACGCCTCACCCCGGCTGACGGTGCTCACCAGCCCGCCGGTACGCCTCACCCCGGGTGACGGTACTCACCACCCCGCCGGTACGCCTCACCCCGGGTGACGGTACTCACCAGCCCGCGGGTACCCCTCACCCCGGGTGACGGTGCTCACCAGCCCGCGGGTACCCCTCACCCCGGGTGACGGTGCTCACCAGCCCGCGGGTACGCCTCATCCCAGCGGACGGTGCTCACCAGTCCGCGGGTACCCCTCACCCCGGGTGACGGTGCTCACCAGCCCGCTCCTGCACTCCCCATCTGTGATATACTCAGGTTAGAAGGCACGTGACTCAGAGGGACACAGTGAGAGTCACGCTGGGGTGCCACACCACAGCGCTCCTCCTCCGGAATTTTCGGCACACACACATCCGGCGTGTTTCCGAAGCTGCTGGGTCCAGGACTCACACCGCAGTCGGCCATGTGGGACCCGGCCACCTCGACCCCCAGTGTGAACACAGTTAGGATGCCAACCCTTGACCCAACTAGGTGTCTACAGGAGGCAGCCCATCATGGCTCCGGTGTGGTCTCTTCTGGCCTTGTGACAGCACAGGGTTAAAACAACGTGTATCCAGAGTCTCTCCTAACTGAGGTAGTTGTAAATTATGTCACACGAAGACCTCGTTCTTTCTTTCCTTTTTTTTTAAGGTCTTAGCCACAGAGCGCGTGTGCTCGCTGGAGAGAGAGAGAGGGAAGTGAGGACTCGCCCCAGAGGGGGATGGCCGTGCCGCAGTCCCTTGTCCTCCATTCTCCTCTTGGGGTTCTGGGCACACACACACATGCCCAGTGTGATTTTCAAGATACTGGGTCCAGGACTCAAACTGCAATTGGCCACGTGAGAGTTTAGTGCCTTAACCACCACTCCACCTTCCGACCCCAATGTTCTTGTTCTTACAAAGCAGTAATGAACTGTTGAGCGCATTAGTGCTATACAAATAGCCAAGACATAGGGCCTGTCTTCAGTAAAAGAACAAAAATTACTTCCTACGCAAATGCTTGGTCTGCTTCCCTCTCACAGTCCATGTTTTCCTTCTCACGTCTTCGCCACCCATCATCTTCCTGGTTTTGCCATTAGTCATCAAGGCAGGGGGAGGAAATAACGAAGCAGCATGCCACCGTCAGCCCGAATCCTTCCTCAGTGGCTCTTCCCCATCCTGACGGGAGGGAAAGGTGACAGAGGACGACGTTGGGAAGGCGTGTATCGGGTCGCCGTAGAGTCGTGACACATCTTCACACAGAAAAGCACACGGAGACTGCTCCGACGACCCGGTGTCTAGGCGGGCAGAGGAGCTAACGACGTCGGTACTGGAGACGCAGCCGTGAAGGGCGGGCAGTAAGGGTGCTCCGGAGCCCTTGCACACTTCAGTGGCACTGAGCTGACGTTGGTGAGGCCCAGCCCTGCTGAGCAACACGGGGCCACACATTTTTCCTTTTTTCTTTTGGAGAGATTTTTGCTATGGGCTATGTGTGCTCACCAGAGAGACAGAGAACAAGAAATCGCCCCCAGAGGGGATGGCCACGCCACAATCCCCTCCCCTCCACTCTCCTCTCGGGATCTTGGGCATGCATGTACACACGCCTGGTGTGAATTTAAGCCACCGGGGCTGGGACTCGAACCGCGGTCGACTACGTGAGAGTCCAGCAACATACCCACTGCCCCAACTGCTGGTCCCAAAGCCACACATTTTTAAGAGAAGAAAAAAATGCTTTCAGATGAAAGTCACACGGTAACACTGCTATAAAAGCGTGGTGGGTCATTTTGCACTTTCCCATGGTGGCCCTCCCCCATAGCACAGACAGCTGGTGGCGAGCTGACAGGTCACTGCCATCCTCCCATCTCCAAGCACAGTCACGCGCCATGTGACGTGTCAATCAATGCCAAGCATGTCTGTGACAGTGGCCTTGAGGACACAGGTGCGCAGGAGGCTGCCACATCCAGGCCTGTGTAAGCACGTCATGACACTCCATGGAGACAGAACTGCCTCGCGGTGCACCTCTCCATGTTACGTGGCATGTGACGGTGTTAGTGTTAGGACAAGGGAGGGTGTACCACTGCTGTGTTTGCACTCCACGGTGCCTGGAAATGTCGGTGCCTGGAAAAAGTTTCGTTTCCAATCAGCCAGTGGACTTCCGCCTCCTCTTATCTGTGCCCTAGGAAACAGACAGTACTCCGGCTAGCAGTGTAGGTATCTGAATGGGCACAGAGTGAAAGGGAGAGCATTCCATTCCCAGAGGCAACTGCTGAGAAAAAGAAGAGCAGTTCCACCGTTAGCGACCTTCTTACCCAGGACGTAGATCTCACTGCTGACCACGGCCGTGCTGAAGCGGTACCTGGAGAACTTCATGGGCGCCCGCTCTCTCCACTGGTCTCGGCTGGGGTCGTACTCAAACAGCCTGTTGCTTAATCGATCAGGTTCTTCGTCAGGAAGGTCCATCTGTGTGAAATGCGACAGCCAACACAGTAACGTACCGTTTAGAGGTCTGAGTGTGTGGACACGGTTAATCACAGCGGGCAGCCGGGACCAGCGGGGGTGAACTGCGGCAGCTCGCCTCTCAAGCACGCTGAGTCCCATGACCCTGGCTACACCGAGAGGTCTACAGATAGAGCGAAGGCGCTGGGTTATAGCCCTCTGTGAGCTCGGCAGTGAGGCACGGTAGCTTTTTAAAAAGAAACCACCACAAAGCTTTAAAAATGAAACCAAGTTCTCCTGAACGGTATTTACAGTATAATTCTATCTGACCAAATTTTGTAGATTTATATTTGTGAGAACCTACTTTCATTAATTTATAAGAATATATATTTTAAATGTTTTTTTTTAAATCCATACAAAGTTGCAAAAACATTTTACTGTTATAGTAATCTGAATTTTGTTTTTTTAAGAGAGATTTTTGGTATAGGGCGCATGCACTCACTGGAGAGACAGAGAGATAGAGAGACAGAAAGCAGGAAATCACCCTCCAGGAGGGATGAGTATGCTGCAGTCCTTTCTCCCCTTCATTCTCCTCTCCGGGTTTTGGGAATGCACACACACACGCCCAGCATTCTTTTCTCTTCTTTTTGTTTAAATAATTATTTAACTTTATCTATTTATCTATTTATCTAAGTTTGGCCAGAGAGAGGCAGGATGGATGAGAGAGAGAGAGAAAGTGAAAAAGCAAGCCACCAGGTCTGGGACTTGAACTACGGTTGGCCATGTGGGAGGCCAGAGCCCTTAACTACCACACCACCTGCTGGCCCCCAGCATGAGTCTTTAGCTACCGGGTCTGGAACTTGAGCACGATCAACTACGTAAGAGTCTAGCTACATAACCATTATGCTATCTGCTGGTCCCAATTTGAGTTTTTTCATAATTGTATCCTGTAAAGAAATGGCTTGGATCAAATTTTCAAGAGATATGAATTAATATAAATGATTTGCAGTTGTTTTTATGTACTTAATACATTTTCTTTTCTTTTCCTTTTTTTTTTTTTTTTTTTTAAGGTTTTTGCCATAGGGCAAGTGCGCTTACCAGAGAGAGAGAAAGTGAGAAATCACTCTGTGGGAGATAGCCACACAGCAATCCCTTCCTCTCCATTCTCCTCTCAGGATTCTGTGCACAAATGTGCCCTGGGTAATTTTCAAGCTGCTGGGTCCAGGATTCAAACCGTGGCTGGCCATGTGAGAATCCAAGGCCTTAAGCACCGTGCCACCTGCTGGCCCCCATGTGTGTATTTTTAGTAACTAGAGACAGCACAAATTGAGTAGCTCTGTTCTTACACAGATGTGTAAGTAGCTTCTCCTGGTCATAACCCTGAGATGAAATGGCTCTGAATACGATGCATCTGGGACTTCGTCCTTTCTGGACAAAGCGATCAACAAAGAAATGGCTGCCACCCTCATGGTAAGGCACATGCAATGGGTCTCAGTGAGGTACTTTAGTACGCCAAGGGCCCGGCTCAGTGCGGTGCGTTCACAGCCCATGAGATCTCACAGCTCAGTGCCTGTGTTAGGTCATCGGTCAGATCAGCAAAGCCTTTGTCATGCAGTATGTGCTCACGTGTGATCTGTTCAGATACTATAACTAAGACCGTAACTAGAACGAAGACCATAACTGGAAGTAAGACGGTAACTACAACTAAGACTCTAAGGCTATAACTAAGACGGTGACTAGAATGAAGACTGTAACAATACTAACTGTATTGACTTTATGGTTTTAATTTTCCTAATTTAAGTATTTAATCTCTACTGAAAAAAAAAAAAACAGGAAAAGCTTATATATTGTCTTTGAGCTTAACCATGAAAATAGATAGCTCTGAAAACATTTACTTCCGAATAATTTGCCAGGTGTCAGCTACTAGCTGTAGCAAAGACTGTACTGCTGTCTGATATATAGCAGGACTTTTAAAATGTGTTATGTGTTAAACCTGAGACCAGGTTTTCCCTCTGCCCATGTATTTCAGTATACCTAGCATAAATGACAAAACCCCAGTTTAGGAAATGAATGCAAAAGTACTGATTTTATCATGTAGCAAATCTGGAGGAAAAAAGGAAATAATACAAAAATATACTGACTTTATGTGACGAGGACAGCCAATGAACTAGTGAGGCCAATTTCTTTCTTTCTTTTTTTCTACGAGAGAGATTTTTGCTATAGGGTGTATGCCCTCGCCAGAGAGACAGGAAGTGAGAAGTCATGGCCGTGCCGCAATCCCTTCTCCTCCCAGGTGAACCCTAAGGACGTCCCGTCTGTGAGCGGCCGGCACACTTCAAAATTCTCCTAGATTGCTTTAACGCCTTGAACCTTTACGTTCCACAAAACAGAAAAGCATCTTACGAAAACGTGAGCCACCCTCTCTCAGTGTTCAGCAGGGACGTTTTGCAACGTGGCAGCCAGGCTCAGCAAAGCCACGCCAGCCAGGTGCACAGGGCAGGTCCGAACCTGCGGGGTCCAGCCTCCGATCACGTAGAGCCTGTTGTTCACCGTCACCACAGCGTGGGAGGCCAGCTGCAGGGGCAGAGGGGACACCCTTCTCCAACTGTCCTGCTCCACTGAGTACTTATCAACACAGTTTGTTACGAGATACTGGCTTTTAACCTTCATCTGTCCTCCTACAACATACAGGTCGTTACGGATGCTGCCCAGAGCGTAGAGCTCTCGGAACTCGGCTGCACACAGCTTTTCCCAAAACCGGGTTCCTCTGTCGTGATACCTGCGAAGTGGGGAGAGCACAAGGTCAGAGCCCACAGACAGCCACCTGCCCTGGGGCGCCTTTCCTGTTCCGACCGAGAGGGGAGCATGAACTCACCGTAATGGCGCAAGTGTTCAAAGCACTGATGACCAACATGCGCTGTGTTTAAAATGATTAGCCAAGCTTACCTGAGGATTTTAGGGAACACAGTATGTAGAAAAAGTGAAATTATCTAGGAATAGCTTTTTAATTCCCCCTAATTCTGGGAAAGAAAACCGAGACTAGGAAAGTATTTCACGTAATCATTTGTAATTTTACCGTAAAACAAGTGAAAACAGACAACAATATAAAAAGCCTTACTCTGCGGGCATGGGCCTCTTCCAAGGGAAGAGGCCAGCTTTAGAGATCTGCAAACAGCTCAGTTCAGGGGTCTCTGACGCAATGATGCAGGACATGCAGGCTTAGGGTGTCCACTCATTTCTGACCGGCTGGACCTGGGTTAAGAGCACGGCATAGAAACCCGCCTCCAGGCCTGCTGGGCCATCAGCCGCTCCTCCTCGTCTACAGACAACGGACGGCAGCTCGACTGTCTGAGCCCCAGGAGGTGAGGACACTCGTGCACGGCCTCGTGGTGCCGCTGCAGGCCAGCCCCTGGCTGATCGCCGTGCATGTGCCTGTGAGCATCACACATGCGTGTCTGTGCGTGTGGGGGAGGGCATGTGCACGTGTGGCGTTCTCTGCCTTGCCTCACAATGATGGGCAGCTCCACCCTCCAACCATGGTTGGGACACACTGTCTGACAGGACAAACGAGACACACACGAAGCTGAATGTCCCAGAAAACCCTGAAAGCAGACCCAGAATGCAAAACCACACTGAAGACAAAAAGACCAGGTGGACACGCAGGGGGAGCTGTTCCGTATGGACAAGTGAGAAGCCGGGCTACATGTGCTAGGGGGGCTGCTCAAGTCGCATCGAGCATCTGACAGCTGGTCACGCCACGGCCTACCCGGAGATCGCTTTTCACTTCAGGCTCGACGGGGTTGGAGGCATGCCCCTCTGCTAGAGGCACGTCTAACCTGTCACAACCGGACGGAGAAAGTGACCAAGCCACTGATGGCTACCTTCTATGCAACTCTGGGCAGGAAACCCAAGTCCCTAGGACCCCAGTGGCATGTTCGCCACTGCTTTTAGCTGTGAGATTTAGAAGAGAGGAGGACTGGGTGTGTACTCACATATGTGAGTGTGAAATGAAAGTGTAACCAGAACTGAACATGGGCTTAGCATGAGGAAACAGGCGCGGGACAGAACAGACCTCAGGTGGTCTGGGAGTTCCCGTGCGCGGCTGACATTTAGACCGAGAGTGCTCGGGTGGAGCCGGGAGGCGTACTGCGGCCGTCGCCCTTAACCCCGGCAGGTGCCTGGAAGCACGGCTGGGGCCGCCTGGACTGCCGTGCGCTGGGACACGTCTCCGCCCGTCTTCCAGCACTCGGGGCCTTGCCCACTGCGACTCAGCAGCTGACACCTCTCCTGCAGTCTGAGGCCTGACGGCGAGACGAGCCTGAGTTTCTCTTGCCCCTCACAGCTTCACACACGAAAGATCTGTGCCCACAGAGGCCTCAGCGATCTAGCCATGCACCCCCTCACCGAGAACTTCCGCTTTCACGTAAAGTTCCGCGGCTTCTCGCCGCCCCAGATTGCCGGCATCGCTGCTCTTGCGCGTGGGGCCATGTGAAGTAGACTAAGGCAACCTGGACACCACGCCCACCGTCTTGCAGAGCGCGCAGGGTGGGCATGCTGGATGAAGGGGCAGCCCACGCGGTGGCGGGGTGGCACGAGACGGCAGCGTCACATCACTCACGACGGTGTGCAGTCTAAACCCAAGGCCCTTCTGCTTACGGAGTTCTCCATTTAATACTTTCTGCCACGGTTGACAACAGCAACTGGAAATAACTGAGAGCAAAGCTGCTCCTCCCACCCGGGGGTACTGTTTCGAGAAAGGGGTCACGAGGCAGAGAGGACCGGGCAGGACGGGAGCCAGTGCCGCCGGCGGCCCGAGACGGCACGCGCCCTGGGCGTCTGTGCGGGGCTCAGTAAAGGGCAGAGAGGGAGCACCTCTCAGGAAACGCCCACCAGGGTCTGTCTCTTCCAAGTCAAGAAGAGCACATCTTCACAGAGATGCTGACCGCAGAGAAGTGACCGAGGGGCACTGGGCAGAGGGCAGGGCAGCCGCGGGAGCGAGGGGCGCCGGCTGCCGGCACGAACGCGGCCCTCTGCCATGCTAGCCAGATGTCTGCCGGGAGTCTGCGTGAGCCCCAAACAGTGCTCTGGAAGCTCCTTCACCTGCCTTGCCAATGAACTCGTGATGAGCAGACGGGACTGACAATGCAGGAGCTGGTGGTGACGCTCGCCTGGCCGACCGGGGCGCACGGGGAGACCCAGGCGGAGTGATGGGAAGGGTTCTCGGGCTCAAAGGCCCAGCCGCGGGGCCGGCGCCACTGACACTGCTCCTCGGCCGGCCGAGGCCACACGAGGCCCCCACAGAAGGCGGGTAACACTGCTCATCTGCAGTCCCTGCCACTTGGGAGGCCTGATGGAGGAAGGATGACTGTGACCAATGAGGCCCTGTCTTAAAAAGTAAATGAAAGAAAAGAAGAGAGAAAAAGTCACGAGGAAAGACGGATGGAGTCGGAAAGCCACCTTGTCAGGGCCGGTCGCCTGGAAGGTCAGTGCCGACGGCAGGACTGCACACGCCCGCGGGGAGGCGGCGGACAGAGCAGCTAGCCAGGGGCAAGTGGGAGCCGAGTGGCACGGACGTGTAAGAGCCACGCCGGGGAAGCCACAGCCCCCCACACGCCATCCTGGCTCCGCGGGCTCGGCTGTACACAGCTGCTCCTCGGCCACACGCACACAGGCCGGGCTCTGCATGCCTCCCCGTCACGACCAGGGCAAGCAGACAGCTCGAGGGGTGAACGAGAAAGGGACAGGGCTACAGCCTGAAACAGCTCAGGCGACGCCGCGAGGACAGGAAACAGCTGGCCGCTGAGTTCTCCCCACAGCCCCCTTATTTTTTTTTTTGAGAGTTTTTTGCTATAGGGCGTGTGCGCTCACCAGACAGAGAGAGAGACAGAGACAGAAGGCGAGAAATCACCCCCCGGGGGGATGGCCACGCCGCAATCCCTTCTCCTCCATTCTCTCGGGATCCTGGGCACGCATGCACACACCCACGGTAAGTTTAAGCCACCGGGTCCAGGACTTAAACCACGGTCTAATACATGGGAGCCCAGCAACGTGCCATCACTCCAACTGCTGGTCCCACTCCCCTTTCTTTTTAAAGAGAGATTTTGGTATAGGGCACATGCATTCACTGGAGAGACTGAGACAGAAAGAGAGAACTCACCCTCCAGAGGGATGGCCACACTGCAATCCCTTCTCCTCCACTCTCCTCTTGGGATTTTGGGCACGCACATACACGTGCTCAGTTTCGAGCTGCTGGGTCCAGGACTTAAATCGCATCAACTCCACGGGAGTCCCGCCGTCTCCTGTCATTAGCCCTTCAAGTCGACTGTGCACATGCTACACGTGTCTATGTAATCGTCCTGCCTGCTCTCCGGTCGCTGTCTAGCCGTATGACAGGACACGACACACAACGCGGCCCCTGGGCTGCCGCTCCCTCCGCCATGTACAGAAGGGTGACTTCCTGGCTGAAAAGTAGGGACACCCCGAGAAGAGGGGACTGAGGGAAGGATGCTGCAGGAGACTGTCACTATCTGGTATCTCTTATTTGCTAAATACTCGCGGCATAAGTACTAAATGCGCAGTGGGGAGATGGGTGTGCTCCACAAAGGCCCTGCCCATCTGCGCTGCACAGGCCTCTCGTCCCAACTCTTGGCCTGAGGCGTCCTTAGACTGCAAATGCTTCGCTGCACTGCAGGTCTAGGGAGGCCCACGGTGAGGACCCAGCGCCACACCGCAGGTCTAGGGAGGCCCACGGTGAGGACCAAGGATGAAAACTGACAATGAGAAAGTTTTTGGTTGAGAAAAAAAATCACGTATTACTCTGATTTATGAACTAAAAAAATCAGTTCAAAGGCATTGTTAAAAGTTCCTCAAGAACAAAACAATGTCAGGTTGGCAGGTGGTGTGGTGGTTGAGGTGCTGGACTCCCACATAGCTGGCCATGGTTCAAATCCTGGACCCGGTGGCCCCAAAATCACAACAAACAAATAGATAAATAAATTTTTTTTTTAAAGAACAAACCAATGTATTATGCCCTATCATATGGCTAAATAATGAAAGATGAGTGAACAGGATTATAACATTAAATACATTTACCATCTGCAAATTCAATTCTGCGGTCTTATCAGCTAAGGGAAAACTATGTAAAAAGTGCGGGCTATTTTGTAATGAACGTTACACATATGCTGCAGCTACACTCCCAGCTTCTCACATGCACAGCCATGTTCTGTGGGGAGACCCCAGGGTGGCTCTGAGCACCTGTGACCTCAGGCATGAGCAGCGTCCTCAGCAGCAGTGTCTCCCATAGCTGCTGAGGACAAGGCAGAGTGACAGCCGAACGCCGCGAGGTACACACCTGTAGATCTCCAGATCCTTGTTCTTGTGTCTGGAGAGTTTGGAGGCACTCGCTTCTCCAGCCACAATTATGGTGTTGTTTTCCATGACGACGCCAGTACACACGCTTCCTAAACCCTCTCCATACTTGGGAGACGAGATGAAATAGGTCTTCCGTGAGGCGGGGTCATAGCAAAAACTGGCATCCCCGTAGTTCTGGCGCCGCGACCGGATTCCGGCGGAATTGTTGCCGATGCAGAGCAGAAGCCTGGCAGTCTCCATGCCGTAGCGGAGGTTGGGGCAGCGCTGCTGGGGGGCCCTGATGGCCCTGAACGCGTTCTGGATCACGTCAATGCAGTCTGCGTCACAGAGAAGTGTGCTGTTCCTTCTTAGGGCTTGTCTTAGATAAGCAGGGTCTACAAGCTCCAGTCTGACCTGCTTCAGAAGCTCGACCAGATGCACCGTGCGCGCGGCTGGGTCGCGGTTCACCCACCGCAGCACCAAGTCTAGAATGCTCTCCTCCCTGGATATGTTAAGGTCGTCGGATTTAATAAGCGTCAGAAGCTGGTGCTCTTCCACCTCTAGTATTTCCTCATGTAAGCTCACCTCAGCGAAGTGCTGATATAAATACCTCTCCGACTGATCAGATAAGTCTTCGGCTCCAATCTGCTTTGCGAAGTAATAGACGCCGACGCAGTTGGAGGCATCCATGTGACCCATCATGTATGTCTGGCACAGGGCGAAGACGTCCTCCATCTGCATGAAGTAGGCGGCCATGGCCACGGCCTGCACGTTGGCGCTGTCGACCTCCAAGGCCGCGCTGTACATATAGTCCAGGATCACCGCCACGCTGCCTGCCGCGATGTCGCGGAGCACGACTTCCCGCTGCGCACACTCCAGGAGCCCACAGGTGAACATGGCTCTGAAGTAAGGGCTGAAAGCAGCCAGGACCAGCCTGTGGCAGGGGAACCGCTCCCCCTCCGCCACGAGCACCACGTCGACCATCTCCGCCCGCTCCTTCATGCTCCTGACCCTGCTCAGGAGACTCAGGCTGTGCTGGTACTTCCCTCTCCCCTCAACCTCGCACTCCATGGTGCGCTGCCCCACGTCTCCCAGTAAGGCTTGGAGTTCAGCTTGACTCCCGAGGGGCTGTTTGCATGTCTGATTGTTCGGAAAGAGTGGAGATGTCCGGGAACACTCCTGAGGGAAAGAAAAGCGGTTTCCTTCTAAGAAAAGCACTCTCTGGAACTAGAATATGCATGTTAGTCCTATGAAGTAGTTATGAATATCATTCATTCCTAGCAGAGATATTTAAGACATCTATTTCTGTTTCTAAGAATAGCATCTTAACTTTGTAAACAGCAAACCCTTTATCACTAACACAGTAAGTCTCCTAATTAGCAGCGGAGGAGTCTTCCTTTCCAACGCGAGCAGAGATGGGCACATTTTTATTGAAGTGTATTCACCCATTCCTTCCTTGAGTCAGAGAAGGGAGACACGCCTCATGAGCACGGTGACCCACTCCCAGCCCGCAGTCAGCCCTGGGTCACGGGAAACAAGCGTGTGCTCAGGGTACCTGGAGGTCTCCAGGCATGAACTGGGAACCTTCCACAAACCATGGCTGGGGCCACTTAGGACATACCCTGGGAATGGCAGCATCAAAAACAAACAAACTAGGACCAGCAGTTGGCGTAATGGCTATGTCGCTGGACTCCCACGTAGTCGACCAGGGTTCGAGTCCCAGACCCGGTGGCTTAAACTCACACTGGGCGCGTGTGCGTGCGTGCCCAAGATCCCAAGAGGAGAATGGAGAAGGGATTGCGGCGTGACCATCCCCCCTGGGAGGTGATTTCTCGCTTTCTGTCTCTCTGTCTCTCTGGTGAGCACATGTGCCTTATAGCAAAAACCTCTCCAGGGAACCAGCAGTTAGCATAATGGCTATGTCGCTGGACTCCCACATAGTCGACCGCGGTTCGTGTACCGGACCCGGTGGCTTAAACTCACGCCGGGCGCGTGTGCGTGCGTGCCCAAGATCCCGAGAGGAGAATGGAGGAGAAGGGATTGCGGCGTGACCATCCCCCCTGGGGGGTGATTTCTCGCTTTCTATCTCTCTGTCTCTCTCTGTTTGGCGAGCGCACGCGCCCTATAGCAAAAACCTCTCCAAAAAAAAAAAAAAAAAAGAAAGAAAAGAAAAACAAACAAACAACAAACACCCCATTGAAATTCTGCTGAACTCCACTACTGGCCAAATCATTCAAAATAGTAAATGATAGAAAGATGATTTCTTTTGGACTTGAGAAGACAGAACCAAACATCTGATCCGAGAGCTCACCACATCTAGAGCTCACAGCTCAGTCACTCTACACGCAGCACGCACACAGCGGCCACCGGTGTCCCCACCCACCTTCCTGGCCCTCCTCGGTCCCCTTCGCAGCTGGAGACAGCCTCACTCCCACACCAAACAGCTCTAGACTGATTAAACGTCCCTTCAGGCTAGGTGTCTCTCCTTTACCCACCCCAGGGAATGGGACACACGGGTCAAGGAATTAGCCAGCTGTTCTGGTCTACAGAAGGACACCTAGAGGCAGGAACCTTCGTGTGGAAGGAGGCTCTTGAGTCTCTGCCAACTTTTCTGGTTCTCACATGACTATCTGTTGCCTGCAGTGAGATCAACACGAATGGCAGAAAAGGTAGTACCTGGAGCTGAGAAAGGAGGGGAGCGAGACTAACAGGTGGCGTGGTGGCTGAGGCGCTGGACTCCCATGTGGCTGATCACAGTTCGAGTCCTGGATCTGGTGGCTTGCTTTCTCACTTTCTCTGGTGAATTAAATAATAATAATTAATAAATAAACAAATTAAATAATGAAAATAAAAGGAGGGGATATGAACTCAACATGTGTCAGCTATAAAAGTTAGAAAATTTCTCCATTCCTGTAACCCTGTAAAAAGTTTTAACTCCCATGTGTCTCAGTGAGAAATGGCATTTTTTTTAGTGTTAAAGTTCATTTCAGAAAACAAGTGCTAAGCACGACAGAGACATTCAACTACAGAGACATTCAACTACACAACAGTAACTCCAAGACCCGGGACAGTGTGCTCGTGTTGTCAAATGATGAGACCAGCTGATTTCGGAAGCTGCATACTTGAAATAATAAAACCCTCGAACCAGTAGGTGGTGTGACGGTTAAGGTGCTGGACATTCCCACATGGCCAACCACAGTTCGAGTCCTGGACCTGGTGGCTTGCTTTCTCACTTACCCTCTCTGTATCTCTCTCTGGTCTAATTAAAAATAAATAAATAAATTAAATTAAATAATTCTCTAAAAAAAAAAAAAAAAAAAAAAACCCTCTTTGCCATGTTTTCCAGCATGAACAGGTCAGTTCTACCTCAATTAACACTTAAGACTTTCTTGGTGAGGGTTTGCTCGTTAAAAGTGAAACTTTGTTTTTATTTGTTTTAGTTTTTTAATAGGATAATCCAATCATGGGTAATGTCGCTGGACTCCCATGTAGCCGACCGCAGTTCGAGTCCTGGACCCGGTGGCTTAAAGTCACGCCGGGCGCGTGTGCGTACATGCCCAAGATCCCGAGAGGAGAATGGAGGAGAAGGGATTGCGGCGTGGCCTTCCCCCTGGGGGGGGGGGTGATTTCTTGCTTTCTGTCTCTCTGTCTCTCTCTTTCTGGCAAGCGCATACACTCTATAGCAAAAACTTCTCCAAAAAGAAAAGACTACAATAACACCAGCACATTTCTCAGTGCTTTAAGTTCTAGCTTCTCACCTGGGATTCGTTTGAAGAATGCGTAAAAACAGTTGGGAGAACTGGCTGAGGCTAGGCAAGTACAGCACATAACTTGCTTGTGAAGTTGGCCTGGTAGAGTCGGTGCAGATTTTACCTCTGCAAATGCCTTCCAATGATAAAAATATCTGGGTACATGTGTGAGGCCCTGTGGGCACGGACAGCTCATAAACGGAGAGAGCTGACAGCAGCTTTTTCTCTAATGAGGGCAGAGAGCCATTCTTCCTTCATCAGCAAAACAAAAGTGCATGAATGTTCTCAGGGATACCAATGGGAAGTGATTCTCTGCTCCAGTTTATAGAAGACTGCACTGGGGCATTCACAAGAATGAAGCCCATAATAATAGAGAAAAGCCGAGCAGCAAAGATAAATATACATTACAAGAATAAAGCCTAATTATTTTGCAAATCCAAAAAGCATTTATATCCATGTCCACTATATTTAGTTCTGATAAATGGACCGCCATAAATTTTAATGTGGCACAAAGACGCCAGCTTCCTCAGGCCACCACTGCTTCGTCAGATAATGCTGAAGCCTCTCGTCTTTACAGTTACTGCTTTTTCTAAATTACAGCCGATACACGACCATGCCTTCTTTCCTGTGGAAACCTTCCATGTTTTGCTTAAGCTGGACTAGTTTAAACTCATAGCAACACTGTCTGAAATAGCAAAAATTCAGAAATAACCTAAATGCCATTAAGCATATTCACTCAAGAAACTATCTTTTAAGTTTTTATTTTTATATGATTCAAGAACTATAGCATATTCACTCAAGAAAATATTACACGGTACAAAGAATGAAGCACATCTACATGCATCAACGTGAGTAAATGTCACAAATATAAAACTATAAAAGACTGCAGTTAGCACAATGGCTACGTCGCTGGACTCCCATGTAGTCGACTGCGGTTCGAGTTCCGGACCCAGTGGCTTAAACTCATGCCGGGCGCGTGTGCGTGCGTGCCCAAGATCCCGAGAGGAGAACGGAGGAGAAGGGATTGCAGCGTGGCCATCCCCCCTGGGGGGTGATTTCTCACTTTCTGTCTCTCTGTCTCTCTCTTTCTGGCGAGCGCACGTGCCCTATAGCAAAAACCTCTCAAAACAAACAAACAAAAGACTGTAGGATACTTGCTGTATACCATGAATATGTTTAAAATATTCAAGACAATATTATATAGTCCAATAGAGTGAGAGTTTTTTGTACTGTTCTTGGAACTGTCCTGTAACCTTGAACCATATAAAAATAAAAACTTAAAAGATTATATCTGAAAGATTTGTTCAACTGTAATTGAATAGAGGGAAAAAACCAGTATCTATAAACAAAGTCAGGGCAGAGGTGCTGAGGTTCAGGAGCAGTACTCAAATGGGTAAGGAGTTTCACTGCATCTACCAATGTTGAATTCTGCCAGCTGTATGGTGCATAGTCAGTACCTACTTGTTATTCTTTATGCCTTTTTGCATATCTCAAATCCTGCATCAGCTTAAAATGAAAACAAACTGTACTAACCCATCTGCGGTGCATAGGTGGTAGGAGCCACTCTGCAATGCTGGAGCAAAATGGAAGGCCACGGCTTGGATACCAGGGCAGCCCAGAGCAGGCCAGATGTGCACGCACACCTGTGCTCCTGGCAGGCTGGGAGAGGGCCACGGCGTGCTGAGACCCTGTCAAGAGTGCCTGTTGCTCCTTCTCATGAAAGAAAAATGCAAGCAAAAAAAATCACAATATTGGGGCTGGCAGGTAGCATGGTGGTTGAGGCACTGGCCTCCCACATGATAGACCATAGTTTGAGTCCTGGACATGGTAGCTTGCTTTCTCACTTTCCCTTTCTCTCTCTGATCAAATTAAAAAAATAAATAACAAAAATAAATAAATCTTTAAAAAAATCATAACACTGGGACCAGAAGATGGTGTAATGGCTATGTCGCTGGACTGCCATGTAGTTGACTGTGGTTCGAGTCCTAGACCCAGCGGCTTAAAACTCAGGCCAGGCGCGTGTGTGTCTGTGTGCCCAAAAATCCAGGAGAGAAGCAGAGAGGGGATGTGGTGTGGCCATTCCCCTGGGGGTGAGGTGGCATCTTGCTTTGTGTCTCTCTGTCCGTGGCTCTCCAGTGTGCACACGTGCCCTACAGCAAAAACCTCTCTTACAAAAAGATCAGAATATTCACATTAGTCACTCATCACTGCTGAAAACCTAGCCCATTTTTTAAACCCCGCCTATGCATGCCCGACACACGTCTGTGCCTACGTACGTGCGACATACATATGGTCCCCCATCTATAATGCTTTGAGGCATTCTCTCTTTTTAAAATAACTATGTATTTAATTTTATTTGTCACCATTGTTTCCTAACTTGATGAGAGAGCGAGAGAGCCAGAGAGAGAGAGAGAAAAAGAAAGGGAAAGTGAGAAAGCAAGCCACCAGGTCTGGGACTCGAACCATGTCAGCCACGGGGGAGACCAGCACCCCACCAACACTCCACCTGCTGGCCCCTCGAAACAATTTTTTTTTTTGTCTTTTTTTGGAGAGTTTTTTGCTATAGGGCGCGTGCGCTCGCCAGACAGACAGAGAGAGACAGAGAGATAGAAAGCAGGAAATCACCCCCCAGGGGGGATGGCCACGCCGCAATCCCTTCTCCTCCATTCTCCTCTCGGGATCTTGGGCATGCACGCACACGCGCCCGGCGTGAGTTTAAGCTGCCGGGTCCGGGACTCGAACCGCGGTCGACTACGTGGGAGTCCAGCGACATAGCCATTACGCTAACTGCTGGTCCCAAACAATTTTTCAACTTATGGTACTACATTATTTTTTTGGCTTAAAATAAAAAGGAATACATTCAGTTTCTCACTGTCAAGACGCAGTCTTCAATTACGAGCTGGCCACAGCGCCCAGCACAGGCCACACGTCCCGGCTCTGCCCCAGGCGACCGCCAGCGTCCGGGGCGGCCTGGGCAGGCTATCTGGGCGGGCACCCCGGTGCTGGGACCGCTGACCTGGCCACCGCCCCACGTGGCTGAGGGGCAGCTGTGCACGCACGCTCACCTGCAGAAGCTGGTGACCAGCGTGGACACGACCATGTCGCCAACCTGACCCACATTCCGGCAGGGGGCCTTCAAACCCGCACCCTCCTACCTCTCTTGCTCACACTCGATGGTGCTGCCTCGGACAGGGCAATCTTCCTGGACACTGAGCTGTCCATTCTCACAGCAGGTGCCAACGGGCCCGGCCCCGCCCACCACAGGTGCCTACAGGCCCGGCCCCGCCCACAGTAGGTGCCTACGGGTCCGGCTCCGCCCACAGCACGTGCCTTCGGGCCCTCCCACAGCGCCTGCCTATGGGCCCGTCCCCGCCCACAGCACATGTCTACACGGCTGCCCCATCCACAGCACGTACCTAAAGGCCAGGCCAGGTCCACAAGTGCCTACAGACCCGCCCACAGCACGTGCCTACAGGCCCGGCCCGCCCACAGCACGTGCCTACAGGCCCGGTCCCCACCCAGAGCACGTGCCTACAGACCTGTCCACAGCACATGCCTACAGGCCCGGTCCCGCCCACAGCACGTGCCTACAGGTCCGGCCCCGCCCACAGCACGTGCCTACAGGCCTGGTCCCACCCACAGCACGTGCCTAAAGGCCCGGCCCTTCCCATGGCACGTGCCTATGGGCCCGGCCCCGCCCACAGCACGTGTCTACACGCCTGCCCCATCCACGGCACGTACCTAAAGGCCAGGCCAGGTCCACAAGTGCCTACAGACCCGCCCACAGCACGTGCCTACAGGCCCGTCCCCGGCCAGAGGCCAGAGCACGTGCCTACAGACCTGTCCACAGCACGTGCCTACAGGTCTGGCCCCGCCCACAGCACGTGCCTACAGGTCTGGCCCCGCCCACAGCACGTGCCTACAGACCCGCCCACAGCACGTGCCTACAGGCCCGGCCCCACCCACAGCATGTGTCTACAGACCCGCCCACAGCACGTGCCTACAGGTCTGGCCCCGCCCACAGCACGTGCCTACAGACCCGCCCACAGCACGTGCCTACAGGTCTGGCCCCGCCCACAGCACGTGCCTACAGGCCCGGCCCCACCCACAGCATGTGTCTACAGACCCGCCCACAGCACGTGCCTACAGGTCTGGCCCCGCCCACAGCACATGCCTACAGACCCGCCCCGCCAATGGCACGTGCCTACAGGCCCGGCCCCGCCCATGGCACGTACCTACAGGCCCGACCACAGCACGCGCCTACAGGCCTGGCCCGCCCACGTCACGTGCCTACAGACCCGGCCCCGCCCACTGCACGTGGCTACACGCCCGGCCCCGCCCACGGCACGTGTGTACCTCGCCTGGTCCTGAGCACACGCCCCGCCTCTCACTCCCGGATGCCCCCTCGCGGCCCCCGCCCTTCGGGTGTCGCGCTCCTTCCTCCTCCCAGGGACCGGACCGGGCTGGGGCGACGCCCGCCGCCCTGTGTCGGGAGGGGGGTGCCCTCCGCCGCTGCCCCGCTCTGCGGGCCGCTCCGGACCTACCTGGGAGCGCGACCGCCTCTGCTCCCGGAGCCGCCGCGGGGACGGCCGCTGCCCTGCACGACCCGGGCGCCGACGAGACGCAAATAGGCCGGGCGGGGCCGCGGCGCGGCGACAGGTGCTCGCCCGGGCCGGGTCACTGGGCTGGGCGCCCGCCGCTCTGCGCCTGCGCGCCGCCCCGCCGCCCACCCCGACGGCGCCCGGGCGCTCTGTCGCAGGATCAGCGCGGGGACCCCTTGGCCTTGGCTGCAGCCTCCACAGCTGCAAGAAGGGAGCTTTCGCCCCGAGGCCGAAGCCGCAGTCGGTCGTCGCAGGGCCCCGGCTGCTGCAGGAGGACCCCGCGGTGTGGCCGCCCCTCCCCGCTGCGTGGGGCTCAGGTGGGGCCGAGGTCGGGGCCCCGTCTGTCCCGGGCACCGCCGGGCTGACCCACGGCAGACTCGGGGTGCGCTCCGGGGTGCCGCCCTGCCGCAGCCGCGAGGCGAGCGCGCCCAGAGGTGCCCGAGCCTTCTGGCCGCCACCTGCTTGTCACGGCTTGCGACATTTCCGCCAGGGGCCCCGCGGCGCTGCCAGGGCTGAGTCGGCTCTATTTTTAGAATGCTGCTTTCACCTTTCGTTTTGAAAGAATTTCGAACGTAAAAATGCTGGAGTCCACACTGGCCTCGTAGGCTGTGCCTGGGCTGACCGCTGAATCCTTTCTGTCCGGGTATGATCCAGAAGGAGTTCGGGGAAATGGTGTTAGGAAACACTGTAGATTGCAATTTTTTCACACCGAAATGAACTTTAATTTTCCACAGACTTTTTGGAGGCCCTTGTATTTATGTATATGGAAACACACATACACACACTCAATTTTTAAATTTTTAAAACAGTTATTTAATTGTATTTATTATTGGGGCCAGCAGTTGGCGTAATGGCTATGTCGCTGAACTCCCATGTAATCGACCGCGGTTCGAGTCCTGGACCCGGTGTCTTAAACTCACACCGGGCGCGTGTGCGTGCGTGCCCAGGATCCCTAGAGAAGAATGGAGGAGAAGGGATTGCGGCGTGGCCATCCCCCGGAGGGATGATTTCTCACTTTCTGTCTCTCTGTCTGTCTCTGTCTTTCTGGCAAGCGCACATGCCCTACAGCAAAAACCCCTAAAACAATTTTTATTTATTGTTATTTTTCATTTGTTTAGGGCACACATGCTCGCCAGAGAGAGAGGGAGGGAGAGAGAGAAAGCGGGAAAGCAAGTCTCCAGGCCTGGGACTCAAACTGTGGTTGGCCATGTGAAAGTCCAGCACCTTAAACACCATGCTGTCTGCTGGCCCTAGTTTTTTTTTTTTTTTTTTTGAGAGGTTTTTTGCTATATGGCGCGTGCGCTCGCCATACAGACAGAGACAGAGAGACAGAAAACGAGAAATCACCCCCCAGGGGGAGGGCCATGCCGCAATCCCTTCTCCTCCATTCTCCTCTCGGGATCTTGGGCACGCACACACAAACTCCCGGTGTGAGTTTTAAGCCACCGGGTCCGGGACGCAAACCGCAGTCGACTACATGGGAATCCAGCAACATAACCATTACGCTAACTGCTGGTCCCCGTGGCCCTAATTTTTTATACTTGAGAATAAACGGCAGTTACCGTGACCCCCAGGCACACAGGCGCGCACTCTAGGAACGAGAACACAGCCCCCACTTCTGCGTTTCAGGTTCCTGGGGCGCCCGTAGCTTGGGAGTTCAGAACAGCCCACCTAGGGTTCTCAGGAGGAGCGGTCACAGTCACCCGACCATGCCGCGTACCGTTACAGGTGCTTGCCAGTGGCGCCTGCTCATCTCCTGGGCCTAATTCCGAGTGGAGCCTCCCCATGGGAAAGCGCGGCATGCGTGAGGGCCAAGCGCTGTCTTAGTGTCAGCCTCTGCTGCGGGCTCTGGGACGGTGCGCAGGGGTAAGTGGGGTGCCGGCGTACCCTTTTCTGTACTGGTGTAACCACCAGGCCAGGGAGTTCGGCCTCGCCAGCCCAGCTGCCATCTCGGAAGCTGCCAGTCCCCGCACTGCCCTCTGTGCCGTCCCGGGCCAGAGTCACCCCTGCATGAAGGTCTCCGCCCCTCGTCTGCGGGGCCCCTTCCCAGGGGAAGCTTGAATGCCCGTGCGGTGCCCAGGTGGCGTCCAGGACGCCCCTTCCTCTCAAAGACTAGGAGGCCTACCCACTCCCCACCTCCAACAGGGTTATGGGCAATTCTGTCTCCATTCAAATGCTCTTTGGCTTTCATTCTTGAAAACGGATTTTATTTGTAAGATTATGTTCAATGATGAAAAATGAGCAAAATGCAGTTTTGTGGAGTAAGTAAAGATTACCCAAAGGTAACCATTCTTAACCTTTGACTCTGCCCCTCCAGGCAGACGTCATTATACTGATCATAAGTACTGTGTTGTTCCTTGGGCCAAAGTTGTATTTTAAATTTGTTATGAGGGTCCAGCAGGTGGTGTAGTGGTTAAGGTGCTGGACTCCCACATGGCCAACGGCAGTTCGAGTCCTGGACCAGGCAGCTTGAAAGTCACACTGGGTACATGAGTGTGCATGCCCAAGACCCCGAGAGGGGAGTGGAGGAGGACAGACTGCAGGGTGGACATTCTCCCTGGGGGAGTGATTTCTCGCTGTCTGCCTAGCAATTGCACACACTTTATAGCAAAAATCACTCCCCCTCAAAAAAATTGTTTATGATACTTCTAAATATAGAATTTAAAGTTCGTCGGGACTAACAGTTGGCATAATGGCTATGTCGCTGGACTCCCATGTAGTCGACCACAGTTCGAGTCCTGGACCTGGTGGCTTAAACTCATGCCAGGTGCGTGTGTGTGGGTGCCCAAGATCCCGAGAGGAGACGGGATTGCAGCGTGGTCATCCCCCCGGGGGGTGATTTCTTGCTTTCTGTCTCTCTTTCTGGTGAGCACACGTGCCCTATAGCAAAAGCCTCTCCCCTCAAAAAATAATTTAAAGTTTGTCATATAATTGGATTTATCTTCTTTTTCATTTAAAGAACTTTTGAGTTTCACATACTTAGAAGGTTCCTCCCTCAGCAGACACAAATGAAGATTATAAGATCATTCTCCCGTTGTGTTTTCTTTTAAGAGAGATTTTTGCTATAGAGTGCATGCGCTCACCATAGAGAGAGAGACAGAGCAATAAAATCACCCCCAGGGGGTGGCCACGCCAGTCCCTTTTCCTCCATTCTCCTCTTGGAATCTTGGGCACGCACGCACACGTGCCTGTTGGGAGTCTGAAGTCATCAGGTCCGGGACGCGAACCATGTTTGACTATGTGGGAGTCTGTCAATGTAACCATTACACCATCTGCGGGTCCCATCATGTTTTCTAGTACTCTTTCATCTTTATTTTATTTAAAATTTAGTTGAAAAAAATTTTTTTTGGTAGACAGATTTTTGCTATAGGGTGTGTGCTCTTACCAGAGAGACAGAAAGCAAGAAATCACCTCCCAGGGAGGATGGCCACGCTGCAGTCCTTTCTCTTCCATTCTCCTCTTGGGTTCTTGGGCATGTGCAAACATGCACCTGGTGTGAGTTTTAAGCCTCCTGGTCCAGGACTCGAACTGTGGTCTACTACGTGGGAGTCCAATGACATAACCATTATGCCATCTGCTGGTCCCCGTTTTTTTTTTTTTTTTTTTTTTTTTGAGAAGTTTTTGCTATAGGCCATGTGTGCTCACCAGAAAGAGAGAGAGAAAGCGAGAACTCTTCCCCCGGGGGAATGGCCATGCCACAATCCTTTCTCCTCCATTCTCCTCTCAGGATCTTGGGCACACACACACGCACCTGGCATGAGTTTAAGCCACTGGGTCCTGGACTTGAACCGGTCGGCTACATGGGAGTCCAGCGATGTGCCATTACGCCATCTGCTGGTCTCAACTGGTCCCTGGTTTTAAATTTTTAGTCCATCCTGAGTTGATGGTGTGAGAGTACCTGTCTTTTTCCTGGTGTTATAACCCCACCACCCTTCATGAATAACCTCACCTTTCCCTACTCCCTAGATGCAGGCTTGCCATACCCTAACTGCACACAGGGCTGGGCCATTTCTGGGCCCTCTGCTTGCTCTCCCTCGAGATTTCTGGCTGTGCTCTGGCAGTGCCACTCTGCCCTAACACTTGTCCATTATAAGGACATGGCTTCACCTGGCATTGCAGGTTTTCCTTCGATTGTCTTTCAAGGTTTACATGTTTTCTAATACGGTCTGAAGTGTTTCTCTCATCTAAGTTTATATAAAATGCATCTATTTTTCTTCTGATTTGCTTATGGCATTATCTATTTAAGATCTTTAAAGTTTTGACCCATTGGGAATTTTTTTGGTGTGTGTGTGTGAGGTTTTTGCTATAGGGTGCACTCGCTCGCTGGAAAGACAGAGAGACAGAAAGCGAGAAATCACCCCCCAGCGGGGATGGCCACACCGCAATCCCTTCTCCTCCTTTCTCCTCTCGGGATCTTGGGCACGCACACACATGTGCCCGGTGTGAGTTTAACCCACCGGGTCCGAGACTTGAACTGTGGTCGACTACGTGGGAGTCCAACGACATAGCCGTTACACCATCTGTTGGTCCCCGACCCATTGGGAATGTATTTTGTCCCCAAAGGTGATGTGGGACCCAGGTCTCGCCCACTGGTCTCCAGTATTAAGCTAATGTTCCAACCCCAGTTATTGCACACACCAGCTGGGTGGGTCTATTTATTTTTTAAGGCTACTTATTTATGTCTTCTGAGAAAAAGAGAGAAATAGGTTCCCTAACAGGTGTCCATGCTGTGCCCACCCCATCCCAGCTGACTGGGGTCACTGTCACATGTGCGTGCACCTGGCGCACAGGGAGACTGTGGGTCGGGAACCCAGGACCCTCCCAATGTGGGCCCCGCTGGCCTCAGATAGCATCGACCCTGTGATCAGCCCCTGCCCACACTCGTGAGCCAGCTGCCAGGCTGTCCAGCCGGGTGGGCCCCACCCAGGCTGTGTGTCCTTCACGCAGCGTCACGCAGCGTCACTCTGAGCGCCAGCCCTTTCCGTGCAGGGGGACTTCAGAGTGTGACCATGGGGCAGCAGGCCATGCGTCCCTGCACCTGTGGGGCTGGCGCTTCAGGTGACACCCTCTTTTTCTTTTGTTTGTGTTTGGGAAAAGCAAACACGCAGAGTGCAGCCGAGGGGTCAGGGAGCACTCTGCTGGCACTGAGTCGCTGGCATCTCCCTATTTTCAGTGGTTGGCCTGGTTGGCCAGGAGCTCGCTGCAGCACACACCTGAGGACAGGCGTGCCGAGACGTCGCACCATGACCGTGACTGCTCCGGGTGAGTCTGTCTGTAGCCCCAGCACTGACCAGGCCACGAGGCAGGAGCAGCTGCTCACGGTGAGAGCCAAGGGGCGGTGCCGGGGCCAGGGCTGGAGCCAGAGCTCCCTGGACATCCCCTGCCGGGCCTGACCGCACCGTCCTGGCACTGAGTCCTGTTCCCAGGCACTGGCGGACCGCTGTGAGTCCTCTGCCGACCTGTGAGACTGTCCAGGTGAAGAAACGCCTCCACTGGCAGCGTTCCTGAGTGAGCGAGTGAGTGGCTCCCCTCCTCTCCCCTCCCGCAGCCCTCGCCTTTATTCTGTCGGTCCCTCCAAGTACGCTGTACTCATAAAAGGTCACGAGCACTGGGTGCTCCATTTAGGGCCAGGAAGGTGGGGCTTCAGTGTGACTGTGTCCCTGACAGAATGACTCATTACCTTGTGGATCATTAGAAAAGATCCGTTTCTCAAGCTGCGTCCCCGGGCTGATAGGAGTCATACAAATGTCCCAAGCACAGAGGTTCCCAGGGTTCCAGGGCCAAATGGGCTGGGACACGCTGCATGCCAAGTCCCCGCTCCGAGTGTGCACTGCACATTAGCATATTAAAGCTGCTAGAAGCGCAGCAGGAAGGAGCCCAGCTTTAATGCCACCGGACTCCCGGGCCAGTTTATTAGCGCAAGGGACAAAAGGCCTCGCTGAGCACAGAAATAGAAGGGCCAGGAAAGACGCAATGGAACGTTGCCTGCCCCTTGGTCGTGGGACCAGCAGCGCATTGAAGTGTGGCGGCAGTGCATGACCAGAGCTAGGCTTAGGTGACGAGCCGTCAAAATCAAGTTCTCATGAGGTTTATCCTGGCTTATTTGTTTATGATGCATTTAAGCCCGTTAAGTACAGTGAACGGTGGACCGTCCAGCCCCATGGGCCCTTTGGCACGGTCAGGAAATGGCCCTCTTTTGCACTGATTGATCAATGTAAATAATAAGAGCTAGGGGCCCTCCGAGTCCACGTCTTTGTACAAAGTGTGGAGAGCCTGGAGATGCTGTGTCGTCTGAGAGTGGCGGGAACGGCAGGCCTGAGAGTACACGAAGCCCACGCCAGTCCCTGGGCAAGAGCCTGCGGCTGGTGTTGGTGGCCGTGAGAGAGAGCCCAGCTGGAGCCTGAGGGGAGCCATGGCTCGAGACAGAAGTAGGTCACCTTTTCTTGGGGCTCTTGGCCTGCCAGGAACACTGCCCCGAAGTTCTTTCCCACAGTTGGACGTTCACAGCCACCTCGGAGTCCACTTGCTGAGAACAGCCTCATTGACAATTGCAGAGCGACCGGAGCCCCTGGGGGAGGCTGGGTCGGGCGGCTCTGCTCGCGCGTCCACGGGCGAATCCGCGGTTAGCGCAGGCCTTCCCTGCAGCCCCACGTGCCCGAGTCGCTCTCGCTGCCTGGGTCTGTGCTGACAGGGCAGGGTTATGAAGCGTTCTGGGAAACTGCTGCTTGAGACTGGCCCTGGGACGTCACTGCTCTGGCCCAGTGGGCTGCCCGGATGCCCTCTTGGACACAGCAGAGCAGACGCTGAGCCCCCTGCACGGTGCTTGGTCACCGCGGCATCTCACGGCCAAAGCAAAGTGAGGAACAAGGAAGTGGCTGGAAGTTCTGCAGAAAGGGAGCCAGTGAGCCGCTGGAACCACGGTCTGAGGGCGCAAAGGAGCCTCTCCAGGAGCCTCGGAGCCATGGTGCCTCCTGGCTCTCCGGGAAGGGGGTCCCACTCGGTGTCTGAGAACTCATGTGGACTCCTGGGTACAGGAGGTCTTTTTTGGATCCAGTGAGTCCTGAGGGCTGCAGCCAACCTTGGATAAAAGATAGCAGTCGAGGGGTGGCGGTTCATTCTACATACGGACCTGACTGGGCCGGGGTGCCCCCGTAGCTAGAACAGGTGCCCCTGTGGAGGAGGTCCTTTTAATCAGGTAGACTGAGGGAGGAGGCCCACACTCACCATGGCAGGTGGGTATCTTCCAGCCTCTCGAAGGCCCGGTCGGACGGAACGTGGAACAAGGGCACCTTCGTGCTCCTCTTGAGCTGGAGCGTCCATCTTCTCCTGCCTTTGGACATCCGCACTCCCATCCTGGTTCTCACTGCCCTGGGCCCCGGGCTCACAGGCGCAGCGCGCCCCAGCCCAACCACAGACGGGAGGGCTGCTCGCTCTTCCTAGCTGGGAGCCGGTCCCTGTGATGAGTCTCTGCTTCACCCTGTCTCCTTCTCTGTCTTCTCCCTCTCCCTACCTCCTTCCCTCTGTGTGTGTGTGTGTGCTGTCTCTCTGGAAGACTCTGATACACCCTACCCCCTTCCTGCCGTGTACGTGTGTGTGCGCACATGTGTGTGTGTGTGTGCTGACTCTCTGGAGGACTCTGATACACCCTACCCCCTTCCTGCCGTGTACGTGTGTGTGCGCACATGTGTGTGTGTGTGCTGTCTCTCTGGAGGACTCTGATACACCCTACCCCCTTCCTGCCGTGTATGTGTGTGTGTGCGCACATGTGTGTGTGTGTGCTGACTCTCTGGAGGACTCTGATACACCCTACCCCCTTCCTGCCGTGTACGTGTGTGTGCGCACATGTGTGTGTGTGTGTGCTGACTCTCTGGAGGACTCTGATACACCCTACCCCCTTCCTGCCGTGTACGTGTGTGTGCGCACATGTGTGTGTGTGTGTGCTGTCTCTCTGGAGGACTCTGATACACCCTACCCCCTTCCTGCCGTGTACGTGTGTGTGCGCACATGTGTGTGTGTGTGTGCTGACTCTCTGGAGGACTCTGATACACCCTACCCCCTTCCTGCCGTGTACGTGTGTGTGTGCGCACATGTGTGTGTGTGTGTGCTGACTCTCTGGAGGACTCTGATACACCAGGGAGGAGTCTGGGCCCGATGAGCAGGCTGACCCCAGCCCCCCCCCCCCCCCTCACAGACCTAGCCCTGTCTCCAGTGTAGCCGAAGGCCAGGGCTGGGGCACGGGGCCTCCGTGCAGGTCCGGCGGGGCACCGCTCACCACCTCACCTTTGTGAGCCCTTCTTGAGGGGGCTATTGGGGGGTGAGTTCCAATCAGATAGGGTCGAATTGTGAACACGTTTGGACAAGCCCAGGACAGAAACACCGAGGGGAAGATGGACGGACAGCGTGCTGTCAGCTCTGTGAAACGGCCTTCCACCCACCCCAGCTCTGGGCTCGGCCTGCGACTCGCTAGGCCAGGGAGCATAGCCACTGTGACACAGGGACCGGAACGCCTGCGTGTCGGGGCGTGCCCTGTCGCTGCCAGGGCCCTCAGCCTCCCGTAGACAAGCCGGGGCTAGCCTGCTGGGTGATTAGAGCCTCTGCATTCTAGCGGACATTGAGAGTGAGCCCTCAAGGCCAGCTGCACTGCCGACCCATTAGCTGATGATGGGGCCAAGCTGACCTGGACACAGAGTGCCCAGCAACCCAAGGAGCGCCCCCTGCTGTCAGGCCCTGAGTTTAAGAGTGTCCCTGAAGCAGAAGGAAGCCACATGATGCAGGTGATCAGCGTTAACTGCCCTGCACTTACAGAGAGAGCAGGAAGCAGGCCGAGCTGTGCACTGCGTGGTCTTCAATGATGACAGACCATACCGTCCAGATTGAAGGACACTTACGAATGAAAAGACAAACAGTGAGCAAATTTGGTACTGATAGAATTAGGTAGTGAAAGAGAGGAGGAAGAGGAAAGGTAACTCTGCCGCTCCCTTTGCAGGGTCCTAGTGCCTATTGGCAAAAGGAAGAGGAGCTTTCCGGGGTTATGTAAGTACTTGAGGTTAAAGATAACTGCTAGAACAAGTGGGAATCTCCAAGACAGGTAATGACCATGAGCAGTAAAGGAAGCACACGGATGTGCTGGAGTGTACACCAGAGATGCACAGACTGCCTGCTCCAGCTGTCAGGTCGCTGCTATCTAGGTCATCACCATTGAAGGAGCAGACCTGGCCGACACACCTGACACAGCCCACTGTAGGAGAAGACCTGGCCGACACGCCTGACACAGCCCACTGTAAGAGAAGACCTGGCCGACACGCCTGACACAGCCCACTGTAGGAGAAGACCTGGCCGATACGCCTGACACAGCCCACTGTAGGAGAAGACCTGGCCGACACGCCTGACACAGCCCACTGTAGGAGAAGATCTGGCCGACACGCCTGACACAGCCCACTGTAGGAGAAGACCTGGCCGACACGCCTGACACAGCCCACTGTAGGAGAAGACCTGGCCGATACGCCTGACACAGCCCACTGTAGGAGAAGACCTGGCCGATACGCCTGACACAGCCCACTGTAGGAGAAGACCTGGCCGATACGCCTGACAGCGCACTGTTGGAGAAGACCTGGCCGATACGCCTGACACAGCCCACTGTAGGAGAAGACCTGGCCGACACGCCTGACACAGCCCACTGTAGGAGAAGACCTGGCCGATACGCCTGACAGCCCACTGTTGGAGAAGACCTGGCCGATATGCCTGACACAGCCCACTGTAGGAGAAGACCTGGCCGACACGCCTGACACAGCCCACTGTAGGAGAAGACCTGGCCGATACGCCTGACACAGCCCACTGTAGGAGAAGACCTGGCCGACATGCCTGACACAGCCCACTGTAGGAGAAGACCTGGCCGACATGCCTGACACAGCCCACTGTAGGAGAAGACCTGGCCGATACGCCTGACAGCGCACTGTTGGAGAAGACCTGGCCGATACGCCTGACACACCCCACTGTAAGGAGCAGACCTGACCGATACTCCTGACACAGTGCACTGTAGGAGAAGACCTGACACACCCCCACTGTAAGACACACCTCCATATAAAGAGGTTAAAATGTGAGAGTCTGTCAGAAACTGTTACAATGCATACCTCGAAAAAGAAAATAGATAAAATATAACTCAGACCATGCACGTATGTCATGCTAATAAATGAAAGTACAACTCACCCTTTAGAAGAGAAATATTTTCAGATTGTTGTGACTAAAATCTGCAGCCATTGCTGTGAATGGTGGAGGGGCAGAGCAGAGGGGGAGGAAGGGGCTGACGTAGCCGTGTTCGAGCTCAGGGAGTGGCCGAGTGCTGACAAGCTCACCACCGACGCCCAGGACAGAAATTCCCAGCGTTACATGCGTTGCATTTCTCACACGCCCGTGGTTATCCAGAGAGTACAGCTAGCTAGTTCTGGGTTACCCTTACCCTTGTGGGTTTCCCAGAGTCGTGCTGTACCCCTTTTCCTTTCAAGGGAGGCTGGGGTCCCTGTTTTTGTTCTTAGGGTGACACTGAATCTGTTGACGCAGACCTGTGACCTAGTTGCTGGATTCAGGGAAGCTACAACGTATTCTTTAAAGCTACACTGTTTAACAGGACTCTACAATCTGCAACTGTTACTGTCAGTCAACATTATGACGGTTTCCAGAGTAGCCTGTTACACTGTGTCTCTTGAGCAAAGCCATCTTCTGAAATTTCTTGCATGGGACCCTGGTCCCTGTCCTGGTTGTATTCGTGTGTCCATTGTCTAAAACAAGCGGCTTTGTTTCCTCTGCTAAGCAAACAGGCTTTTTTATGATCTTATTGGTTACAGTAGTTACAGATTGTATTAGTTACAGAAGCTACAACCACCAGTTAATCCTTAAAGAAAGGAGCAAACAAAAATATACAGGGTTAAAAACTTTTTTTTTCCTTTTTTTTCCTGTTATAAGATGAAATCACAAAGTAAAAAACAAAAACTAACTGGATGGGGACCAGCAGTTGGCATAAAGGCTATGTTGCTGGACTCTCATGTAGTCGACCGTGGTTCGAGTCCCTGACCTGATGGCTTAAACTCACACTGGCGCGTGTGCGTACCAGCCCAAGATCCCGAGAGGAGAATGGAGAAGGGATTGCGGTGTGGCCATCCCCCCAGGTGGTGATTTCTCACTTTCTGTCTCTCAGTCTTTTCCTGGCTAGTGCACATACCCTATAGCAAAAACCTCTCCAAAAAAAAAAAAGGATGAAGGGGGGCGAGCAGCTGGTATGGCGGTTAAGGCACTGGACCCTCATGGCTGACCATGGTTCGAGTTCCAGACCTGGTGGCTTGAAATTTATGCCAGCCATATGTACCTGCCCAAAATCCTAGGAAGAGAATGGAGGAGAAAAGATTGTGGCATGGCCATCCCCCAGGGGGGATTTCTCACTGTATCTCACTGTTTCTATGTCCAATTCTCTCTCTCTTTGGCAAGAACATGCACTGCATTGCAAAAACCTTAAAAAAAAAAAAAAGAAAAAGAAAGTGTGAAGTCACCACAGAAAAAAGACGCGGGAGTGTGCGTTCGCGTGCGTACAAACGTGTGGAGGGACTGCAAGGCTGATATTACAAAGAATAACATTCAGGCCAGAAAGCGTTAAAAACCAGCATCTCATAGTGCCGGAGGGTACGAGCGGCTGGGAAAAGATAGCAGGTGTAAGTGTCCGTGCGTCCAGCGCTGCTCCGACCGCTCTCCTTACATGCATACATCAGTGACAGGAGAGAGACACGCCGGAGCCCTTCGCTCCTCTTTCAGTTCCGACGATGAAGGTGAGAAGAAAGTTGAATCGGTTTCATTAAACGTTCTGTAGCCATGACACAGGAAGCCGTGCTCAGGGAGTCCCGCACAGCTGCGAGAGACCATCGCTCACGCACCTGTGTGGCCGTGGTGCGGGTGTGTGTGCTGATAGCCGTGTGTGCCGTGTGTTAGAGGTGCGTGAAGGTGGGGCTTGGGGCGCCTCAGGGAAGTACAATGAGTTGCTCAAGTGAAAAGAAGTGAGTCTGAGTTTTATGAAATTATTTTGAGGACTTGAGCTTTTTTTTAAATTTGCCAGAGGGTGCGTGGGTTTGCCAGGAGCGAGAGCGCGCGCCTGTCGGGAGTAGTCAGAGCCCAGCCTCTCCCTGTCACACCCCCGGGGCTCTGCAGATGGCGCGCCGAGTGCTCCTCGCACAGCCGCACGCACTCTCGCCAGCTCTCTGGTGGCCCCGTCCGTCATCGCCGCTGCAGCTGTTTTGCTGACCTTATTTCCACACTAGGGACACGCCCGGTCAGCTGCGGAAAACAGACCAAGAAACACAGACTCTAACAGTTGCATGCACTTATTTAAAACAACAATGCGCGGGGCTTCTTGTGTTAAAAATCTCCCGTGCACGTGTTTCCGAGCCAGAGGGCACCACGGCTGCAAATAAAGCTGCGGAAACATCAGCAGGCGTGAGCGGCCTCGTAAGCTTGGTCCGCAAGCCAGATGTGCAGATGAAGGGCTGGAGAGGGTGGGCTGCCTTCTGAGGCAGTTCCCAAAGCAACAGCACCGTGACTTGATGGGGAGCCCCGTGCTTCTGGACGCTAGGTCTGTGCTATGGCCGCTTGAGGCTCTGGGTCACGCTCTCAGAGCGGCCTCGGAGCACCTGCAGCTCCGCCTCCCACGGCGGGTCCTCCTGCTTGCCGTCTCTGTGTCTCCCCCACGTCCTAGTCTGGTGGCTAGCCTGCCCCTGGCCCTGGGCGGTTGCAGCCTGTGCCCAGCATGCCCCTGGGCCTACCTAGAGCACGACTGCGTCTCACCCGATGCAGAGCGAGGGCCGTGCAGCACCTCTGCACTGTGAGGAGACGGCCTGCCTGTCTGCTGCTGTCGTCTTCAACTGTCTCTGCTATTCTTCCACCAGGGACTTAACTTTAACTGCTGTCAGACGTGTGCAGCTGCCAGAGCGAGAAAACACCCCCCGAGGGTGTGGTCACCCACGGTCCCTCGCCCTGTCGGGGCTGGGCGTGCACACGTGCAGCTGGTGCGCTCCTCGAGTGCCGCCAAGGCCAGGTGGGCCATGTGGGGTCTGTCATTTCTCACATTTCTGTCTTTGTTATGGTATTTCCCTGTGTCGGACACAGCAGGTGGTGTAGTGGTTGGGACAGTGGACTCCCACATAGCCAACTGTGGTTTGAGTCTCAGACCCAGTGGGTTCAAGTCATGCTAGGTACATGTGTGTGAATGCCCAAAATCCCAAGAGGAGAATGGAGCAGGGATTGAAGTGAGGCCATTTCCCCAGGGGGTGGGGTGATTTCTCACTTTCTGTCTCTGTCTCTCTCTATGGTGAGCACAAACGCTCTATAGAAAAGTCTCAGAAGAGAGTGTGAGTGAGTCCAGGACCTTCCTGTCTCGCTCTGCCGCAATGGGCTTCCATCCCCAGCATCCCTCACAACCCAGGATCGGTGCTCGCGGTCCAGCCATTATGTTCTCATTCCAGCCACAGGAGGGAGGGAAAGGAGAGGTGGAGCACAGATGTCTACTGTGAATGAGGGGCCTTTCTGGAAGGCGTGGCATTATGTCTGGCTGCCAGGGGACAGTCCCACAGACCTCTCTGCTTGAGAGATGGAGGGTGTGTCCTCTGGCTTGGCTGGCCTTGTGCCTAGCTGCAAGATGGAGTTTATTTTTTATTTTTTATTTTTTTTGGAGAGGTTTTTGCTATAGGGCACGTGCGCTCGCCAGACAGACAGAGACAGACAGACAAAAAGCGAGAAATCACCCCCCAGGGGGGATGGCCACGCCACAATCCCTTCTCCTCCATTCTCCTCTCAGGATCTTGGGCACGCACGCATGCACATGCGCCTGGTGTGAGTTTTAAGCCACCGGGTCCAGGACGCGAACCGCGGTCGACTACCTAGTAATCCAGCGACATAGCCATTATGCTAACTGCTGGTCCCCAAGATGGAGTTTATTTTGCAACAAAAGAAGATAAGACACATGACAGGACTACTCTCAGGACCAGCACCCCCAAAAACCTGTGTTTTAAACCAGTGCAGGTAGCAGGCCCCACATGGTGACCTGTTCTCGTAGCGATAATGCTGGCATTGTCAGAGTCCTGTCCTTACCCCCTGTTCTGGGGCATCCTTGTTTCATTAGGAGCTGGGTTTTCAGATGGCAGTCCCATTCATGTTGCCAGCACTCCCTGGGGGCCATGACATGTTACCACATCATCCTGGTGAATCCTGGGCACTACCCAGAACAAGAGCATTGTCACCTTGCAAGGGAGCAGAGTCTGAGCAGTTTGTAACTCGCAGAGGTGGAAGTCAGGCCAGGGAAGCCCCGTGTTCCCGCCTCTCCACTACTGCATTCCATGCTGCAGCTCTTCCTAGTCCTGTGTCTTCCCTCGCCTCTGCCGCAGCTCAGACCCCTTCTTAACAGAGTACCTCAGTCAGCTGCTGAGACTGACAGAAATGCCTGGTGCTGGGTCACTTGAAAGGAACAGCAATTTATTTGGCTCACAATTCTGGTGACTAGAAGGTCCAAAGATGTGGAGCCAGCAGCAAGCCAACAGGTGCAGAGGACACAGGTGTGCAGAGGCCCAGCAGGTGCAGAGGAGGCAGGTGTGCAGAGGCCCAGCAGGTGCAGAGGAGGCAGGTGTGCAGAGGCCCAGCAGGTGCAGAGGAGGCAGGTGTGCAGAGGCCCAGCAGGTGCAGAGGAGGCAGGTGTGCAGAGGCCCAGCAGGTGCAGAGGAGGCAGGTGTGCAGAGGACCCGGCAGGTGCAGAGGAGGCAGGTGTGCAGAGGCCCAGCAGGTGCAGAGGAGGCAGGTGTTTAGAGGACCCGGCAGGTGCAGAGGAGGCAGGTGTGCAGAGGACCCGGCAGGTGCAGAGGAGGCAGGTGTGCAGAGGGCCGGCAGGTGCAGAGGACGCAGGTGTGCAGAGGACCCGGCAGGTGCAGAGGAGGCAGGTGTGCAGAGGACCCGGCAGGTGCAGAGAGGCCCAGCAGCACCTTCCTTGTGGAACAGCTTGTGCTGGCTGGAACTTGCCCTTCTCTTGACACTGTAGCCCACTCCCTCTCCCGGGCAGCAGCCCTGAAGGTGCTGCTGCCACAGTCCTATCACTGCCCATGAGGCCTCACCCTGACCCAGCGCCATTGCATGGGCTATAAGTCCAAAGCAGTGAGCATTTGGGGAATGAACCCACACGTCAGCCACGGCACGGGAACCTCTACATGCAGCTCCTCCGTCACATGCTCATTGCTGCTGCCTTCCCTGCGACGGTAAAGTCATCGCGAGCTATGGGGAGACCTTGCTTTAAGTGCTGTTTTTGGGAACAGAACATGGTTGGAATGCGAGTTTGGGAGTCTGACACCATCTCTCCACACTAGCTGTGTGACCCTGGGCAGGTCTCTCCGCCCCTCTGAGCCTCAGCTCGCTTCCCTGGAAGATGGCCGCCGTGGTGCCTGACCACACTGTGTGTTCCTTGCTTCCCACTCAGCGCAGACGGTCTTCCTCTTTGTTTCTTCAGCCTGCGGCACACCGTCAGGGCCTGGATGTGTCCTGGCCACCTCTTCAGCCCTGAGGACAGTGTCCTGACCACCAAGGGTACTCAGCTCATGCTAGAGGGATGGCAGGAGCCCATAACAGCGTCTGCAGCTTGGGCACGGCTGGATCAGAGCTGCTTGGACCAGGGGCTTGTGGCCAGAGAGGAGACTCCACTCATGGGTGGAGCCAGAGGGAAGCACCTCCTGTCTGGCCTGGCCGCGCTCTTCTCTGCTCCTGGCCTGGGCCTGGAGCTCTGGGAGTCCGTCAGTGTCCACAGAGAGCCTGGAGCTGACCCGCTCCCTTCCCCTCCTACAGGAGGGGGCGTCTGGCTAGCGCTCGGGAGCTCCCGGCAGCCGGCAGCAGGAACAGTTCACCGCAGGAGGCAGCAGGGTGGGCAGAGCTGTCCCCAGGGTGTGGCCGTCGTGGGCAGAGGAGAGCTTTGGCTAATTTTTCTCTGGACGTGATTTTAGTGTGCAAAAGTGCGATCCAACTGCATCAGTCCCACCTCCCGGTCCTCCCTGCCAAAGGGGCCTGTACGGAAAGCGCAGAGGCAGCGGCCACAGGGGAGCCCGGAGCTACGGGCGCCCTCGCAGGGCAGCGAGTGGTCACACGGGCTGTCACCCTCAGTCGGAGTGGGCCCCCCGCCCGGCTGAAGCAAGGGCGATGTTAGAACCCTAACCTGAGCCTGAAGAGCACAGTGTGCTAACATTTTCCAAGCTGGGAAGACTGCCTGCCATCCCCTCAGGCAGACATTTATACATGATACTTTTTTTTTCTTTAAAGCAAGGAAATGAGTGGTAGATTTGGACAAGAAGTAGAAATACCTCTCCCCGTTCCTCTTGCTAAGCACACACAACCAACCCCGTGGACACTGCGTGTAAAGCAACTGGAGAAAGCTGAGAGGGAGGTGGACGGGGACCAGCGAGGCTCCTGGGCACCCGAGGAACGGCTTGGGAAGACGGTCCCTGGGTTTCCTGTGGCCACATACACCCTGAAACCCTGAAACGGGCTCTGGAGAAGCTGACCTCCTGGGGGCACCAGTAGGAGCAGGCAAAAAAAAAAGAAGAAGCCTAAGAAAACCCTCTTTTCTCTAACCAAAGTGCCAGGAAGGGCAGCTTCAATAAGCAACTGAAGTTATGCTTGAGACAGACGAAACCACAGCTCCTAAAATAAGCAGGAGATAGGAAAGTGAAAATTTTAGATTAAAAAATGCAACAATAATAAAAACCAGTGAATGTGTGAAACAGGACGGAGGAGACAGAACAGGGCCCTGTGAAATCGGAGGTGGCCTGGTGGGCATTCCCCCCGGGACAGCGGGGACCAGCCCCAAGGAGGCCAGAGCACTGGGCTGCGGCGGGAGAGGGCAGGGGGTGGTCGGACTTCCGGAAAGAGCAGGGCCGGGCCAGCTGCACATGTGCCTCGACGTTCCCAGAGTTGGCAGAAGAACCTACTGGAGCAGATCCAAACAGAATTAGCCCAAAGAAGCCTATGTCAAGACGGGGTGTGTGCGTCTGAGACAAACTGGACACGGAAGACCGGCCGGGGATCTTGGACGCAGGGAGGGAAGCAGCGAGGGCCGCGGCCGAGTCCTCGCCCTCTCTCAGAGACCAGCGTGCTGTCAGCACCCTCTGTGCCCCAGACCTCGGGGAGGTCAGGGCCTTGTCGCAGAGCGGAGGCAAAGAGCACAGCGCCAGCAGGAGGAGGAGCTGGGGGGCTCCAGGAGCAGCCCAGTGGTGGGAAGGGCTCAGACGACAGGCGGGGCACGGGCGCGGGAGGACCCCCGGTTCCCGCCGCCTCAGCGTCCTTAGTTGTGTTTGACAGTTCAAGTAAAACTTGAACCCCGAGTGTCTCCATGTCCCCGAGTGCATACAGATGCCCACGAGGGAGGCAAGGTGTGTAGCAGGCCAGCCCTGCTCCGTGTGAGCCAGCCCGTTGGCACCGGCAGGCTGCCGGTCACAGGAAGGACCCGCTCTCCAAGGTGGTTCACTGCCAGCAGCCCATGTCCGGCGCCTTTCAGGCAGGAGCCTGAGAGCTTCCTTCTGAGGCCCGGGGTGTTGTCAGGGCATCTCGTGTGGCCCTTTGGCTCCCGTGGCCTGAGTCTCTGTCCTGAACTCAGCACTTCCCTGAGCGTCCTTGCGGGCAGCACAGAGCAGTCTGAGAGTCTGCAGCCCAGACGCCTCCCCACAGCCCTCCTCCGTCCACTCCTGGGCTTGTGGGCCGGTTGCCCAAGGTCGTGGGCACTGGCTCTTTCTGCTGTCTAAGGCACTCCGAGGAGGAGGAGGTGGGAGCCACTGTGCTCGGTCGTCACCGTTGAGGACACCGATGGAGTGAAAGCCACAGAGCCACCGGCACGACAGGACAGGAAGCGACAGTTGGAAAACCCGAGGCCCACCTTGAACCACCAGCAAAGGACCCCTTCCCCACACGTCGGGAGAACGCTGTCCCCATTCTCTGCAGAGCATCTGAAGGTGAGGGAGAGAGTGAGAGAAGGGCATCCCAGAGAGGTGGCCAGAGGAGACCAGCTGGGTTGGGGGCCTGGGGCTGAGGGCACCGTCCTCAAAGTGCCCACCCAGAGCGCGGGAGGGGTGCCGAGGAAGCCATGCTCGCTGAGGACACTCGGGGCAGTACCTGAGTGGGGGAGGCCCCGACGTAACGTCCTCACAGAGCCGCTCGTCCCGGCTGTGTGGGGTTCTCTTCTAAATGTCAGAGTGAGGAGTGGGAAGAGCCAGGAGCTTCGGAGGCAGAGGTTCGAGTCCTGCGTTTGCAGTCGAGCTGGCAAACTCACTGCCACTGCCACCTGTAGATCACTGAACAGGTGAAGCCGGTGCCCCAGGCCCCAGGGCAGAAGGAAGCGCAGAGGTGCCTGGGACTCTGGTGTGTCTCAGCCCAAGCCCAGGGGCTTCCCCGTGAGGGGCTGGTGGGCTGTACCTGCCTGGGCTCACGCCATGACACCTGGGGCTTACCCGTGATAGGTCCAGCAGACAGGCCTGAGTCTCACATTGGCTGCTGGGAGTTACAGAATAAGTTTGTAAAATGCCACACCCAACTTGTGTTGCTTAGGGTGACATCGTCCGTGGGCTTCAAACTCAATGTGGGTCTTAGAGGTTGCACCTTGAGAAGCAGAATGGAAGAGGTGGCAAGGAGCCGAGCAGAAGGCTGGTCTTAGCAGAGTGGGCCGAAGAGCAGGGGGCGTTGAAGCTGGCCGCGTATTGGGTTGGAGGCCGACTCGGGGAGCCTGGAATCCCCTTTTCTGTAGGTCGGTTTTGGCATGTTAGCTTCTTGGAAGTGTCCCGATGTGACATTTCAGCACAAGTACACGACTTGGGCTGGCTCGTCCAGGCCGAGGGCAGGAGGTTAGCCCAGGTTCCAGCTCCCGTACTGTACTTAACACACTAGAAGCCTCACCCTGTGCTCACAGGTCACATATCTGAAGGGCGTGCCGGCTGCCACGGACAGAAAACCCAGTTCGGGTCGTTTGGACGGAAAAGACACGTGACAGCACACTAGCGCTGGGAGCTAGTGTGGGGGCCACCCTCCTGCAGGCTCCACCCCGGGGTCCCAGCGTGCCCTTGTGCTGCCTTCGGTCGGTGTCCGGAGGGAGAATGTCTCTCCAGTGGCTCTTCCCGTGAGTCCCCAGGACTGGCTCAGCTCCCAGCACTCCAGGAGGGAGCCAGTAGAGACGGGGTGGGGCCGTGGTCCTTCCTGAAGCCCCGGCGTGCCAAGGGGAGTGCCGCGTACCCGCCAGCTCAGGCCGTGGGGACAGGACCAGCTGCTCTGGCCACCTGGGCTCAGCCTTTCGTCCGGCCTCGGGGCCTTCAGAGGACACCCAGCGCTGTACGCAGGGGGTGGGGCCCCGAGCCCCGGGTCTGGGGGAGGAGCAGGGCCTGGTGAGGCCCCGTCCAGTCCTTCAGGGAGCTGCCACTGTGTCCTTTGCTGTGAATGGCAGCAAAAACGTAATGAAAGAGCGAATCTTGAGTAGGTTTAGAACCTGTTCTTATCAGTATAACAAACGATCCATTCGTTGTGGGGAGTGTGACTGCCGGTGACGGGGTGGAGAGACTCCAAAAAGCCCCTGGGAGATAGAGGGGAGGCGAGCTGCTTGCGTGCAGCTTGGAACGTGTGCACTTGTCATGCTCGCCTGAGAGAGACGGGGAGATAGTCCGAGAACATTGTGAAAGTACTTCTTCTGGGACCAGCAGTTGGCGTGTTGGCTATGTGCTGGACTCCCAGGTAGTCACCGTGATTTGAGTCCTGGACCCGGTGGCTTAAACTCACGCCAGGCACGTGTGTGTATCCAAGATCTGGAGAGGAGAATGGAGGAGAACGGATTGCGGTGTGGCCATCCCCTGGGGAGGTGATTCCTCGCTTTCTGTCTCTCTGTCTTTCTCTGCGAATGCACATGCCCTACAGCAAAAACCTCTCCAAAAAACATTATTTCTTCCACGACTGGGAAAGGGTAGAGAGAGACAACAGAATCCCTAGCCTCAGCCAGCCGCAGAGGTGGGTGCGCACATGCCCAGGCTACTCGGGGGTCCCTGGGTGGGGACCTGGGACCTTCTCACATAGGGTCACCTACGGAGGGTCAGGTCTCAGCCACCCCCAGACGGGGTCACCTACGGAGGGTCAGGTCTCAGCCACCCCCAGACAGGGTCACCTACGGAGGGTCAGGTCTCAGCCACCCCCAGACGGGGTCACCTACGGAGGGTCAGGTCTCAGCCACCCCCAGACGGGGTCACCTACGGAGGGTCAGGTCTCAGCCACCCCCAGACGGGGTCACCTACGGAGGGTCAGGTCTCAGCCACCCCCAGACGGGGTCACCTACGGAGGGTCAGGTCTCAGCCACCCCCAGACGGGGTCACCTACGGAGGGTCAGGTCTCAGCCACCCCCAGACGGGGTCACCTACGGAGGGTCAGGTCTCAGCCACCCCCAGATGGGGTCACCTACGGAGGGTCAGGTCTCAGCCACCCCCAGACGGGGTCACCTACGGAGGGTCAGGTCTCAGCCACCCCCAGACGGGGTCACCTACGGAGGGTCAGGTCTCATGGCCACCCCCAGACGGGGTCACCTACGGAGGGTCAGGTCTCAGCCACCCTCCAGACAGGGTCACCTACGGAGGGTCAGGTCTCAGCCACCCCCAGACAGGGTCACCTACGGAGGGTCAGGTCTCAGCCACCCCCAGACAGGGTCACCTACGGAGGGTCAGGTCTCAGCCACCCCCAGACAGGGTCACCAACGGAGGGTCAGGTCTCAGCCACCCCCAGACGGGGTCACCTACGGAGGGTCAGGTCTCAGCCACCCCCAGACAGGGTCACCTACTGAGGGTCAGGTCTCATGGCCACCCCCAGACAGGGTCACCTACGGAGGGTCAGGTCTCAGCCACCCTCCAGACGGGGTCACCTACGGAGGGTCAGGTCTCAGCCACCCCCAGACGGGGTCACCTACGGAGGGTCAGGTCTCAGCCACCCCCAGACGGGGTCACTTACGGAGGGTCAGGTCTCCTGGCCACCTCCAGACAGGGCAGTGAGTCAGACCTTAATGGACCCCGAGGTCGTGGGTGACCGTGCACGGAGTGGCCCTACCTGGGACAGCGCTCCTCGACAGTTGCACAGCAGGACCAGGACGAGCGGCATCAGTGCCCTGACACGTTCCGCAGGGACTGGGCTCGGGGTGAATTACAGGGAAGGCAAGGACCGAGTAGCCTGGAAGTGCCTTTGCGTATCTCTAGGAAGGTTTCAGGGCTGAATGCATATTTTGGCAGCAAAAAATTTTGCCGAGCAGGAGTGTGAACATTGGAATCACCAGGACTGAAACTAAAGCCAGTGGTGTCACTGTTTCAGGAGGCGTCGAGGTTGAGCTGCAGCTGTTGTCCTGTTTGAAAGAAACGCCAGCCCCTGGCTAGAAGGAATGGGGTGTAATTGTGTTGTGATGAGCTGGGGGTGGCAAAGAAAACCCACAGTGCAAAGCGCGATGGATGTGGTTTTCCCATCAGAGCCGGCAGGACGCAGCGGGAGAGCAGAGCGGGAGGAAGGCCTCTCCCCCTCCCGTTTGGCAAGCAGAAGCGCAAGACACCACATCTCGTTCTGTGTTCTTTCCCAACATAACCGTCAGGTCTGCAGAGTGGCTCAGAGTCAGCCGTAACCAGTCTAAAACAGACCTCCCCTCCAGGCCGAAGACTGCACGTGTGTCGAGTGGAGACCTGTCGTCGTGTGTGAATGACACAGGGCTTCTGGAAGGGCGTCCGCACGAGGGCCATCTCTCCGTCTCTGAGTACACAGCGCCGGTGCTCACCACATCCGTCATCGTCAACATGTCACCGTCAGAAAGACACAGTGTGCATCCGGCAGGGGCCCAGCTTGCTGCCCGTTGCTCTCCTGTGAAGGGTGCAGTCCAGGGAGAAGACTTCGCCAGTCAGCTCCAGGAGAGGAGGTGCACGTAGCCGGTGAGTACATGGAGAGGGGCTGGTCTCATTGGTCACCTGGCTGAGAGATGAGGCGGTCCCGTCCCCTGCCCAGTAGAATGGCTCGTGTCACAAGGCCTGGCCGCAGAGCTGCAGGCAGTGAGGCCTGGCTGCAGTTCTGGAGCCGTGGGGGAGCACTGGGCTCGGCTCCCGGGTCACCGTGGGTGTGCCCAGGAACCTGGCTGGGAGTCTGGAGGAGGCTGTGACAGGAAGGAACGCTGTTGGTAGTGACTCTTTCTCAGAAAATAAACTTTAAAATCTGACAAAATCGGGACCAGTACATAGAGTAATGGTTACATCACTGCACTCCCACGCAGTCACGCGGTTCGGGTCCTGGACCCGGTGGCTTAAACTCAAGCCAGGTTTGTGTTCGTGCGTCCCAAAATATGAGAGGAGGATGGAAGAGAAGGGATTGCAGTGTGGCCATTCCTCCAGGGGGTGATTTTTTGCTTTCTGTCTCCCTGGCCAGCTCACGTGCCCTACAGCAAAATCTCTCTTTAAAAAAAAAATCCTGGGATCAGCAGATAGCGTAATGGCTACATTGCTGGACTCCCATACAGCTGACCGCGGTTCGAGTCCCAGACCTGGTGGCTTAAACTCACGCTGGGTGCGTGTGTGTGTGTGCTTAAGATCCCGAGAGGAGAATGGAGGAGAAGGGATTGCGGCGTGGCCATCCCCCCGGGGGGTGATTTCTCACTTTCTGTCTTTCTGTCTCTGTCTGGTGAGCGCACGCGCCCTATAGCTAAAACCTCTCAAAAACAAAAAAAAAAAAAAAAAAAAAAAAACAAACCTGACAAAATCACCTGGGCGATGATGTTTGGAGTAATGCTATGTCCCTGTGGGTATAAAACGGTACAGCCATTTTGGAAAACTGGTGGCTTTCTAAAAGATAAATATACATCTACTTAGACACTCCACTTTGACGTTTTGCCTAAGTGGAATAAGAATGTGTGCATAAGAAGACATCTAAAGTAGAAAAGCTCGAAACGTGACTGCCTCGTAGCGGGGCCTCGCTGTAGCACGTGCACTGGGCGCTGGTCAGCAGGAACCGTGACGCGCAGCAGGGACAGGGGCACATGCACCAGCTTCTGAGTGGGCGCGGCCATCCGGAGGCCAGTCGGAGCGCTGGTGGCTTGGAGTGGGAGAGTCGACTGCAGTGTGCACAGGGAATGGGGGTGGGTGGGGACGATCTCTTTCTTTCTTTCTTTCTTTCTTTCTTTCTTTCTTTCTTTCTTTTTTAGAGAGAAATTTTTGCAAGAGGGTGCACTTGCTGGAGGGACAGAGAAACAGAAAGTGAGAAATCACCCCCCAGGGGTGATGGCCATGCTGCAGTCCCTTCTCTTCCATTCTTCTCTTTGGATCTTGGGCACACACCTACATGTGCCCGGTGTGAGTTCTAAGCTGCTGGGTCCAGGGCTCGAACTGCTGTCGACTAAGTGGAAGTCCAGTGACATAACCATATACCATCTGTGGTCTCAACGCTCTGTACCCTAGCTGAGAGCTGGCTACGTGGGTGTAGGTATTTGCCAACACGCGTTGGATTGCAAGCTACTAATAAAATCTGTGCACTTCACTGTAAATTTTACCTTGATACAAAAATGCGAAAATCCCCTAGGAATCATGGTCTCACCTCATGTTTGAGTGTGGAAGGTCTTAGAAACCTTCCGGCGCGCTGCCTCATTAACAGCTTACGGAGCACTGAGGTCAGGTGGTGGCACAGTGGCAGCCCATTGGGGCTCACACGGGAGGTCCCAGGCCCCGAGCATGCCAGGCATACGTGTCATGTCCGTGATTCGGGCTGGCTTGGGCTGGGAGTGGTTTGTGGTGTGAGGGATGTGCTGGGGGGCCCTTCTATCTCTCTCTCTCTCTCTCTCTCTCTCTCTCCATGGAGGAAATCAATCAATCAATAAACTTATTAACTCATAGGCTACAGATTTTGGTTGAAAGGGGAAGACAGCTGAGTATCAAAGTGGAAAAATATCATGGAGAAACTTACACACAGTAGCTGAGCAAACAGAAACTCTGTGGACAGATGGGTCCCGTTTTAAGTATACACAAGATGGGAAAAAGCAGCATAGAAACACACATGGTCTGGGGCCAGCAGAGGGCGGTAGTGGCTACATCGCTGGACGCCCACGCAGGCAACCGTGCTTTGAGTCCTGGACCCGGTGGCTTAAAACTCATGCTGGGGCTTGTGTGTGCACGCACGTGTGTGCCCAAGATCCCTAGAGGAGAGGGGATTGCAGCATGGCCATCCCCCCAGGGCGTGATTTCTCACTTTCTCTCTGTCTCTCCAGCGAGTACACGCCCTATAGCAAAAATCTCTCTTCAAAAAAAAAATATGCAAGGTCATACCAACAAACATGAAACATTGCATGGAAATAAAGAACCCCATCTGGAGGAAATGTAGCCTAAGAATAGAAGAAAACTTCCAAGTGTGTTTCCTGAGATGGAAGAACTAAAAAAAAACACTAACTCAGTAAATGCTGAGGCTACAACAGAGATGTGAAGGGAAGTGTCAGAGGTAAGGAAAATAAAGAGAATCAAACAGTGTTCTAGATTTAATAAGTAACCTAGAAGGAGCAAGAGTCCAAGTAGACATGGCTGGGAGTCAAATTTCTGACAGGATGTTTCAGATCCTCTCCACAATTTTAGAGGAAAATAGAGACCCCGTCTCTGAGCCCCGTCTCCGAGCCCCGTCTCTGAGCCCCCGTCTCTGAACCCCCGTCTCTGAGTCCCCGTCTCTGAGCCCCCGTCTCCGAGCCCCCATCTCCGCGCCCCGTCTCTGAACCCCCGTCTCCGCGCCCCCGTCTCCGAGCCCCCGTCTCTGAACCCCCGTCTCCGCGCCCCCGTCTCTGAGCCCCGTCTCTGAACCCCCGTCTCCGCGCCCCCGTCTCCGAGCCCCCGTCTCTGAGCCCCGTCTCTGAACCCCCGTCTCTGAGCCCCGTGTCTCTGAGCCCCGTGTCTCTGAGCCCCGTCTCTGAGCCCCCGTCTCTGAGCCCCGTGTCTCTGAGCCCCATCTCTGAGCCCCGTGTCTCTGAGCCCCCGTCTCCGAGCCCCGTGTCTCTGAACCCCCCCATCTCTGAGCCCCCCCCGTCTCCGAGCCCCGTCTCTGAGCAGGCTCCCTGCCCGAGGCAGTTTGGCAGCACTGAAATGAACCGTCCGTGTACTTGGCAGCTGCACTTCTTTAATAGTGCTTATTTTTTTTCCATTATAAAAATAATGCATGCTTATAATAGAAAATGGGAAGTATTAAAAACTAGAAAGGAAGAAATAATTATCTGCGATGTCACTGCCTTGAACACCCACTGTTAACGTTTCTGTGGGTTTTCTTTTAGTCACTTTCTATGAATATTCATGCTGTTGGGTTCACTTCCTGGGATACTCTTATCTTGCACTTTTTACGCTGTAGCAGCTTCCACAGGAGCATCTGTCTGTTACGGATGAACGTCGTAGATATTTCTGTCCAGCTCATTATGTAAGTTCTTCAAGAATGTCAGTTAAATGAAAAGTGCTCGTGCTTTCGATCCACAGCAGCAACAGACCCCGGGTACTGACCAAGCAAGGGGCCGGAAGACGGCTGGGAAAGAGGAAGTCCTGGTGCCGCCGCCTCCGCCCAGCACAGCCACGCCGGCCTGGCCCTCTGTGCACGCGGATACCCGTGCCCTCGCGCACGCCACACGCTCTGCTTCCTCCTTGCCATGGCCTGCAGTGAGCAGGTAAGCCCCGCCCTGCTGCCGCCCCACTCCCTCCTGACCGGTAAGGACAGGGTTTGGGCCGGACCGCCCGGTTGTTTCGAAACATTATGTATCTACAAGAACACTCCAAAGAGATCAAGGGAAGAGGGGATGAAAGGATGCGTTCAGGCCAGTCGTCAGGGCTGGCCATGTGGGCAGGTTCGGGGTTTGTAGCTGAGGCCTCCCTGGGGTACTGGGCACAGAGTACCACCATCAAGGGCTGGCTGAGGTGCTGTCCTCTGTCCATTATGGAGAACATACATGTAAAAGTTTTAGAAGGTGTTTTATCTCAGTGCCCGAAGGTGAGTGACCCATGCACGGTAGCTCCAAGTACCCCTTGAACTTCCGGGGCCACTGCTGCAGTGGAGCAGCAGGACTGCGTCGTGCCACAGAGCGTGGCTCTCAGGACGTGTGACATGCACTGCCTGGTTGCACCTGTGACCTCTGACCTGGGCATTCGCCATGGAGGCGCAGTCGTCACGTGCAAGCCCGCACTGTGAGTGGTCCGGATGCATGCGCGCTGGCTGAGCAGCTAGGCTCAGTGGCCGAGGCACAGTGGGCTGTCCCCTGAGCAGCACAGAGCGTGTCCTGGCCGTGGTAGCCACTGAGCTCCTGGGAGGACCAGCGGCACGGTGGCTGCTGTGTCACCGTTTCCTGGCACCGTGCGCCCGCCCTGCCCCACCTGCTGCTCACTGCTGCTGCCGCCTCCTGCCCTGTCCACAGTGTGCAGGCTGAATCGGGCCGGCAGCCAGCTCTGGGCCTTCATCCTGGCCGCGCCCTCCGCCCCGGCCTGCTCCACCCCTGGGTGCCCGATGATGCACGAGCCGCCCTCTGACTGCAGCCAGCTCTGACGGACTCCCTGGCAGTCTTGAAACCAGTGAGATGTCCTTCTTTATTTTTAGTTTGTTTATTCGTTTCTCCCATCAGAGAGAGACAGAGAGAGAAGCACCCGCACAGAGCCCCGACACACCCAGCCTCAGCCAGCCCAGGGCGAGGGCGTGTAAGTGCCCAGCGTACAGTTTAGCAAGCCCAGGACCTTCCTGTGGGACGCTCAGGGTCACGTCGCCTCTGTGCCTCACCCAGCCCCTAGATTCTCCTCGGGCTCTGTCCCTGTAACTGACACTCGGGGTCTACGCGGGCCCCGGACCCACCACCCCGGAAGCTTGCAGCTTTCGAGTCGGTGGGCCCAAGGTCACGAGGCCGTGTGCTGTTCCCGGAGGTCACCCTCTGCACATGCTCTCTCCTTTGCGCAGTCCAAACCTACACCGTGAGTCCACAGCCAGCCGGGGTGGAGGGGCCTGGCCTGGGCTGCTGTGGGTGAGGCCCGAGGCCTGCACAGACCCAGGAAGAATGGCAGTCCTGAGGCTCGCTCTCACTGGGAACGTGTGCTCCTGGGGACGGATGTGAGGGCCCCGGCCGCGCTGGGCTCTTCCGGGCAGTGGCAGCGATGCCACGGGAAGGCATTGCTGGGAGGAGCCCGGGAGGGCAGTGGGGCCCGGAGGCTGTGGCTGGCACTCCCAGGGCCTCATCGCAGTGGTGTGTCCGCCGTCCGGGGCCGCCCTGGGGCCGCCCTTCGCACAGCCTTCCCCTTGAAGCTAGGGCTGCTTACGTTCCATCGACTCGGCGACCGCCAGCTTACCCTCACACCTCACCTGTGCGCATCTCCTCGCAGCACAGCCACCTGCCTCGGAGCCTGCCAGCCCGTCTCCCAGTCTCTTCTGGGGTCTCCTGAATGGCCCCTCGGGATGCTTTACAGCTGCCTCCTTCTGTCCTGTGGCCCTGCCTCCCAGCACCCTCCTCTCTTGGCTCGGACTCTTGCTGTTGGAGAATGTCCTCCGAAGCTCGTGAGAGGTTGACGAGGAGGCCAGTGTTCGAGATCTTGGCCTGGACGTGCCCTTATTTTCCTCTTGAATGCTGTTCTCGTCCGTTCTGTTGCTACTAGCAGGGAATCCCCAAGACTGCGTGATTTGTAAAAACAGAGGTTTATCGAGCTCACGGTTCAGAGGGCTGAGGCCCAGGGACCACGTGTGGTGGGGGCGGGAGCACATGCGTCTGTCTCTGTCTCTGCTCTGGCCTCCTTCCTTCTCCTTGTAGACGCACCGAGTGTCGGTCCTGGGGGCCTGCCCTGATGGCCTTAGTCCCAGTCTCCCAAAGCCCCCACATTTGACACCACAGTTGGATTAAGTTTTCACCTCTGAATCCCATCACAGCCAAATCTCCACACAGAGGATTGGGGACACTCCAGCCCTGGCACCGTCAGTTTGGCTGAGGAGCGACGTGGGTAGAAGGGGCCCTTGGCAGAAAGGAGAGGCTCCCTGGCCCCTAGGCCCCCGGGCCGCTCTGCAGAAGGCGCTCAGAGATCGAGGCCTGGCCTGGACCTTGGGGCCTGCCGCCTGCCTGTCTGAAGGGACGGGCCAGCAGGGCGAAGTGAGATGTTTTGAAACGGAGGGATTACCCTGGGTTATACCCTGGCCCGTGTGACCAGGAGGGAGGTGGGAGGGCGGGGTCAGGGAGGACGCAGTGGGGCGCGCAGTGAGAGGACGGGAGAGAGGCTGGAAGCGCTCGGCAGCGGCTCTGGGGATGGAGGAAGGGGCCGCGAGGCAGAGCTCCCCGAGCCTGTGGGGCACAGCCCAGACACCTCGACTAGGCCGGGCAGGTGCGCTCTGGAGGCCTGAGCTCCAGAGCTCAGGGACTGTTGGAAGTCACTGCATTTGTGGTTATTTTTATAGCAGCAGTGGAAAGCGAACACAATCTGTCATTTGAATTCTTGCTCTCTCCTTCCCTGTCTCCGTCTGGAGCTGCAGGGTCTCTTCCGTCTTGTCCTGGGCTGTGGGGGCGGCCACAGCGGGATGCTGGGGGTCCTTCTGGTGGGCTTCATCGTCCAGGACTGTGTGGCCCCTCCTACCAGCCCCCAGCCGTCCCCGGGTTTCCCCGGTGACCTTCCCTGACCCACTTCTGATGGGCCTGCCGCCCGGCTCAGGCCTGTCCGTTTCTTTCCTCGTTGATTTTCCGTCTCTGATCTCGTCTGTTCTCCACCTTCACTTCCACGGCCTGAACCTTCTATTGAGTCTTCCGCTCCGGCGCTCACGATCTGCAGCCCCAGAATGACTCTGCTCTCGAACGTCCACTTCTCGTACGCGCTGCGGCTGGGCCTCGTGGCCGCAGCGCCGCGCCTTCCTAGGAGTACCCGTGGTTTCTCGAGCTTTCATCGTCCTGTGTCCATGCGCTGTCTGTCACGAATAAAACCTTGAAACGCACATGGGAGACCGCAGGGGAAGTGGAGGAGTCGGGGCTTCCGCAGGCTGGGGGAGCCCCCGTGCTGCTCTTCGCAGTCCATCCGGAAAGACCCCCAGGCCCCAGCCTTCAGGCAAAGGCTCTGGGTCCAGCTGAGGAGGGCTCTGTCACCCTGCTGTGTGGGGCGACCTCTGCAGCCTGCGGGAAACTGGGGGTTCAGACCCTCAGAGGCCTTGTGTTCCTCCGCCACCTCCTCCGTCTCCCACACGGGACCCGCCTGCCCCTCCCAAGCATTGTACTCGGGCTCAGCCGCGACAGGGCAGCCGCTCACTGTGGAGAGTCGCGCTCCTGTCTGTACAGTTGACGAGGCATTCGTGACCTTCCCAGCCTTAGCTTCTGAACTCCGGCTCACGTGTTGCCCTCTGTGGGATCCTATGGCATCTCGGAGGCAGGGAAGCTGACGGCGACTCTGGCGGGGACACCCCTCCCTCCCAGTTGTGTCCCCAGCCCGCATTGTGGTGCTCTTCCGTGAGCTCTTGCTGTCTGCCGTCTGCTGTGTCAAGTGCAGATCTGCAGCGTGGGGCCAGCCGGTGATGAGGCAGTCGTCACCGTGCTGTGCGGGGCTGCTGTGCCTGGAAGGAGCCTGCGTCCGTGTCCCGGGGCCTCCCGTACGTGCCGGGTGTGCACGTGTGTGCCCACGTCCATGACTGGGGCCGGCGGGGGCTGCAGTAGATAGCCACGTGGAGACCCTGTTGGGGGTGTGCGTGCCTGTCCCACAGAAGAAATAAATAAATAAGCTGCAGAGCCACGTGGGCATGCGCTGAGACGGCCCACTGCCTACACGGCCACTGCGAGAGGCGGCAGGTCGGCAGGCCGGCGTGCTGCTCAGCCTGGCTCAGCGGGCTGGGGTCCTGTCCTACAGCATCGCGCCTCCTCCCACTGCCACCCTGGAGGTCCAGATCCACCCAGATGGGACAGAGCAGCCTGCTGCCACCGCCGTGCCGCCAGGTCTTGTCCTCCTGCTCCTGTGTGTACACATGTGAGCACCTGTGTGTGTGTGTAAGTGCCTGTGTGTGAGTGCCTGTGTGTGTGTTAGCACCTGTGTGTGTGTATGAGTGCCTGTGTGTGTGTGTGCGCCTGTGTGTGAGTGCTTGTGTGTGTGTGTGTGTGCGCCTGTGTGTGTGTGTGAGCGCCTGTGTGTGTGTGAGCGCCTGTGTGTGAGTGTGTGAGTGTGTGAGTGTGCACCTATGTGTGAGCGCCTGTGTGTGAGTGTGTGCCTGTGTGTGTGAGTACCTGTGTGTGGTGTGAGTATTCGCCTGTGTGTGTGAGCGCTTGTGTGTGTGTGAGTGTGCACCTGTGTGTGTGAGCGCCTCTGTGTGTGTGAGTGTGTGCCTGTGTGTGTGTGTGCGCCTGTGTGTGTGAGCACCTGTGTGTGTGTGTGTGCGCACGCCTGTGTGTGTGAGCACCTGTGTGGGAACGCCTGTGTGTGTGTGTGTGTGTGTGTGCGCTCCTGTGTGTACACATATGAGCGCCTGTGTGTGTGTGTGTGTGTGTGCCTGTGTGTGTGTGAGTGTGTGCCTGTGTGTGTGAGCGCCTGTGTGTGTGTGAACGTGTGCCTGTGTATGTGAGCCCCTGTGTGTGTGCGAGTGCCTATGTGTTTGTGAGCACCTGTGTGTGTGTTTGTGTGCCTGTGTGTGTGAGCGCCTGTGTGAGCGCCTGTGTGTGTGAGTACCTGTGTGTGAGCGCCTGTGTGTGTGAGAGTGCCTGTGTGTGTGGGAGTACCTGTGTGTGTGAGTTCCCGTGCACGTGTGTGAGTGCCCATGTGCATGTGTGTGAGCTTCCCATGCCCGTGTGTGTGTGTGAGCACCCATGCACCCATGTATGAGTGCCCGTGTGCGTGTGTGTGAGCACACGGGTGTGAGTGCATGTGTGTGAGTGCCTGTGTGCATGTGTGTGAGTGCCCGTGTGCGTGTGTGAGTTCCTGTGCGTGTGTGTGAGCACCCATGCGTGCGTGTGTGAGCGCCTGTGCGCGCATGTGTAAGTGCCTGTGTGTGTGTGTGAGCGCCTGTGTGTGTGTGTGTGTGAGTGCTCGTGTGCGTGTGTGTGAGTGCCTGTGCGTGTGTGTGAGCGCCCGTGCGTGCGTGTGTGAGCGCCCGCGAATGTGTGTGGCCAATGTTAGAAGCCATCTTGCTCGGCTGCGCCCCTCCCCCTGGACCTCCTGAGTGGCTGTGGCTGCGGACAGGCGTTCCCGTGCTGGGCTTGTTGGTGTTGTGGGGAGTTGAACCTGGCTTTCCACGTGACCTCACTGGGCCGCGTGCTTGCGGCCAGGCCAATGTTTTGTTTTGGCATTTTCTCTCTCTTCACACACACATTTAAAAAATAATTTGCAGCTAAACTTCAGTCATTGCCTTTGCTCTGTGAACACGCCCGCAGTCCCGAGTCTCCCAGAGAGCGGCTGCACGGGCGTCTCCCTCCGGACCCTAACCCTCAGTGCAGAGCCTGCACTCGGGGCTCCCCGCTGTCCCCGCAGTGTCCTTCACTGACCTTTGGTCAGATGTACCCCAGGACTGTGTTCCTTTGTAAGGGCGCGCCGTCCCAGCGGGTGGGAGAGTCCCCTTCCTGTGCGTGCGTGCGGGTTCCATGACGTCAACAGCTTTGCAGCCCGCAGTGGTTTTCCAGATGTCCCTCCATCAGCGTCTGTCAGGTGTTTCTTCCTGACCGAGCCTGGGTCAGAGTTCGGGAGAAACGGCTTAGACACTAGGTCTCTGTTTGTGCCCTGCTTTGTTTCCGGCTTTCCCACTGGTGGGTTCTCTGCTTTTGTGCCACGGCCACACAGCTTACAAAGGTACTTGGGCCAGCGGGTGGCATGGTGGCTAAGGCACGGGGCACACGGACACTCGTGCACGCGTGCCCAAAACCCTGTGAGGAGGACGAAGGGGAGGGCTGTGGTGGCTTCACCCGGGCAGTGACTTTCTACTCCCCTCCCTCTCTGTCTCTGTCTCTGTCTCTCTCTCTGTCCCTCTCTGGCAAGCACCTGTGCCCTAAAGCAACTGAAAAGGGTGGGGAGGCATGTTTTAATGTCTGTCCAACAAGGCGTTCTTGCCCAATCAGACATTAAAGGTTCTTGCATTTTAAAAAATAAGAGCTGTATATCCATTGTCTAGCACAAAGAAGCTTGTTGCTATTTTTACTGAGGTTGTTTAAAATTTATAAATTAATTTAAGGAGAGCTGGCATCTTCCTGATGTTCTCATCCCGTGCAAGAATAAGAGATGTCTTTCCATCCATTCTTTTCATGTGTCTTTCAGAGCTGCTTGATGTGGGTTTTGCATATTTCTTGTTAAGTTTATCCCTAAATATTTTATGTTATTGTAAAAGGGTCTTCTTTGTTAAAAATATCTTCTTAAAGTTTATTTATTTCTTTCTGTGAGCAAGAGAGACAGAGACAGAAGCCCCCGGCAGGGCTGTCACACGGCCATATTCCTGTCCCCTGATCCTGCCACATGCACTGGCCCTCTGAGGGGGTCCTGGGACCTGAACCCACTTTGCCACATGGGTCCAGCTGCACTGCTGTGCCCACCTGGCCTCTAAAGGAATGTCCTCATAGCCTGTCATTATTGTGCGTGTGTGTGCGTGTGCGTGTGTGCAGAGAGAGGCTATTGATGTCTATATTCAAACTTTTGGTTTTAATTTAGTTTCAGTTTTTAGTCTTCACTCACGGTAGAGCATGTGGCTGAGAGAAGGACAGACAGACAGAAGCGCGCTGCACAGGCCTTGGTCACGCTGCGACCCCGTGCTTCCAGCCCTCCACCCTGCCAGGATGGGCACGTGTGCACACCTGCTATGTTTCCGGCAGACCACACCATAGAGGCCTGGCCTTAGGAAATCTCATATCCTACCATCTTCCAGGGTTTTCAAGCTGTGAAGCTCCAGGAGCCCCTGAGAAACATGGTTAATACAGGCAAAGAGCCCGGCCCTCACTGCCAAGGTGGTGGGCACCATCAGGGGAGGGTTCTGGTGGGGCTCTGCGTGTCTGGGCAGGTCCCAGAGATGGAGACCCAGAATGCCAGTGGCTCAGACCAGGGGTCAGAGTGGGCCGCCCACCACCCTGTCAGCCCGAACAGCTGCCCCACGCAGGAGAAGCAGGACATGGGCATGCACGCTGCAGTGGGGCCGGGGCCGGGGCCGGGGCCGGGGCGGGCTCACAGCCCGGGCGGCAGAGCTGGGGGAGCAGAGCGAGAGCCAGAGCTGTGGCCACCTCCTCACACCGGCCCCAAGGGCACTGGCGAGAAGCTGGAGCCTCAGGGAGAGCCCCTGCAGGACCAAGCCCGAAACTTAGCCCTGTAGGTGCTCATCTGGGCGTCCCGGGGTGATCTGGGGTTCGGGCATGGAGGGCTGAGTCGTGGTCCCATTGCAGGCTCCTTACCCTGGCTAGCCCAGCAGTGCCCACCGGACGTGTGTCCTGTCCTGTCCCGTTATCTCAGTGCCTGCTGCTCACTTGGGACGTCCTGTTACTTCTGTCCTGGTCTCACCGTATTGACGTTCTTGCCATCTGTGTCTGGTCCCCTTCTCTGTTCTCCTTCTAAGCTAGCACAGTCCACTTACTGCGTCTTTAGTTCATTCTTTATGTGTATCTTTTTCTCAAGAGAGAACCCTAATGGGTGTCTGGACGCCAGAATGGCCGCCGTAGCCTTCTGACAGCCGGGATCGCACTCGGGGTATTTCAGCTGACCCGGGATCAGAACCCTGACCGGCCCTGTTGCTCCAGCATTGCAGAGCAGCCACTACCGCCACCTACAGTCCACATTTTGCAGAAGGTGTTTCTTGCTCTGGGTGCCCATGAAAAACCCACAGAATGGCACTGTGCACGGACCTCACTGTGTCCTGCCGGGCGCCCCGTGAGCTCCGTCTGAGAAGTCCATGTGTAGTCTAGGGGCCTCCGGTCACCGGTGCCAACTCTGTACGTCCTCCTGGTGCACTGCCGGGGCCTCACTGCCAGGGGAACAGACGACGGGACACAGGAGGGAGTGAGGCGTGGGGGTGGGCGCGCACCGACCTCCATGGGGCTCAGCTGTCTGCCCTCCCCATGCCGGGCAGGAGCCGACAGCCGGTCCTGCCAGTGCCCCTCCCTGCTGCAGCCTCACTGCCGGCCACCAGCGTGCACAGTGGGGTCACAGTCACCGCTGGCAGGGTGACGACTGGAGCCTGTGAGTGCACACGCCGGCTTCTTGGGATTCCATTCCGCAGACTCCCAACTCATGCCCTTTGGCCCGTTGCTCCCCATTCGGACAGCTGTCCTGTCGTCCATTTCCAAGAGGGCCTTGTCCCTCCCTGAACGGCCCCCGGCCTGGTCCTTGCAGATGTCGCCATCTCTTCTTCGGCTCTGCTTGTTGGTAGTTTCATTCTTTTATCGGAGAAGTTGATCATTCTACTGCAGCCATATCTGCTTCAAAAATACTGAACTAAATTGCACTCATGCCCCTGAATCAGTCTGCTGGGCGTGCCTGAACGTAGGCCGCTCACCCTGCTCTCTGGCCCCTTTGGGGTATTGAGCGGTAACACCTGCAGGCAGGCAGACCAGGGGCCCATGTTTAACAGCTAGGAACTGAGGGTGCCACTGAGACCTGGACTTCAGAGAGGTGGCGGCGACCATCAGTGTGAGTCCAGGGACACCTGGGGGACAGCGGTGGGTAGTGGAGTCCAGCTGGCCTTCTGGGGCCTGGGCCAGCCCTGGTGGGGGGGGCACGCTAACGGTGCCCAGTGGTGCCCCAGTAGTGTGGGGTCATTAAAAAAAATACAGCTTGGGGCCAGCAGGCGGCATGGTTGTTAAGGCCCTAGGCCCCCCCGTGGCCGACCACAGTTCTAATCCCATGTCCAGCATCTTGAAAATCACCTTGGGCACGTGTTATGCATGTCCAGGACCCCAGCAGGAGAATGGGGGAGAGGGGGTTGCAGTGTGGTCACCCCCTGGGAGGTGACTTCTCTCTCCTTTTCCATCTCTCTCCAATGAGAGCATGCTCCCTATGGCAAAAACCTTTAAAATAAAAGAAAAAAGAAGACAGAATTGAGGCTGCTGTGGGCAGAGGGGCATGGGGGTGAAAGACAGGGCTGGCCCGTGGCAAGCTCAGGGTTAGCGTGGGAGCCGTCCGCCAGCACACCAGGCGCCCCGGGGCCGGTGGGCGAGGCTGAAGTGCCGTTTCTGTTTCTCCTACTGTCTTTCTCACTCTTAGAAGAAAAAAGTAATTAAAAAAAACTTTAGAGAAGGAAATGGAGCCATTATTAGGAATGAGAAAGTACTGCCTCGTGGCCAAAACCAAACAAGCGATCACAGAAAATGAGAGCGGCCGCTTCTGCGGAGTTGCAGGACATGGGGAGACTCTGACCTGGGCCCGTGGTGGTGGTGGGGCCCTGAGGTCTGAAGACGCACCCCAGGAATGGGGGGAGATGAAGGGAGGAGGGGCAGAGGGACGGCTGGACCCAGCTCCAGTCTGGACTTGGCCACTGGATCGGAATGCCCTCCTGGTGTGGCAGGCCCAGCCGTGGCCTCGTGTCACCTGCCGCCTGGCAGTGCTGGACTGGGTGACATGGAGGACGCCCTCCCGCTCCGCCGTGTCTGCAGCGCGCCTGGACATGGCGTCTCGGCCCTGGGCAGGCAGGGGCAGCTTGGAGGAGCACGGAGGCCGTTTCACGGGTGACCGTGGTCGTGCGTGCACGCGGGGCGCTCACTCTGCCCGCCCGGGTGGCTGCGGCACTCCCCTGTCGCTTCCTTCAGTCTTCACGCTGCGTCCAGGAGGGGACGCTCATCACCTCCACTTTACTGACAGACCGCAGCGCAGAGCGGCCGAGCGACAGCTCACACATGCAGGGCCCGCAGGCCCGAGGGCCGGCGCAGGCAGTGCGGGGACTCTGACCGGCAGCCACGTGGCCCCTGGGCAGCCTCGCCGGCTCAAAGGCAGACCACACACAGAGCCGTGGTCCGGGCCGCCCGCCCTGGCTTCCCCGCGGCAGCACCGAAGTGATCTGGAAACGTCCTTGCACACGTGGGCGCTCTGCACAGTCATCCCGCCCCTGGCTGGACTTTCCTCGTCTAAACATACCCGCCCTGGTTTGCCTCAGAAAGCCAGATGACCGTGAAGTCAGCGGCACCTATTTCAAAAGGGTTCTAAAAAAAGCCCGTTCCAAATACACACACACGTGACCCGCTGGCCCTGCTTGCTGACCAAGCCTTTGTCTGTTTAAGGACCCAGCAGTGTTTTCAGCGTGGGCAACTCTAAGCTGCTTCACTAACACGTGAGCCGGGGGAGACCCTCCCCGTGGCTGAGACAGGCCTCTCACAGCGCGGCCGTGCTCACGGCTGACGCGCACCTGCCGATGCCCGAGGGAAGGCACCGTGCGGCTGGGCTTAGCGTTCCGTAGATTTGATTGCACTTAGTGGCCTTTCCCCAGAGGCCTGGCCCTGGTGCTTAAATATGCAGCAAAAATAGCTATTTACAAATGACGACTTCTGAGGCCTGAGTGGGCCCCAGGAGAGCCCCTGCACCTGCCTTTGCCTCGACCACAGGAGCCTGAAGCCCAGAAGTGAAGTCTCACACTGGTGTGGAAGGAGCTGGAGCTAGAAGGTGAGAGGCACAGGGACCGTACCCAGCTCTCCCGGTGGGGCTCCGCCTTGCATGTCCCCACTGCTAGTGTGCCTCACAGCCTCCGTGCTCTGAGCTCTGTTACAGAGGTAACGTCTGTCTGGATCGGGGGCACATGTGTGTCCGGCATGTTTTTCAGGCTACCAGCGCCCGGGCAGTAGGGAGTTGCTGTAGCAGTTAGCTATTGCTGCCTATCAAGCCGTCCACAAGCAGCATTGCCGCCCGTGCTTCTGTGGGAAGGCAGCCTGGGCCGAGCTCAGCCCTGCGTCTTCTGGCCCCAGCCGAGCTCCTTAGTGCACCTGCAGCCGCTGCAGATCGCTGCTGGGAGTTGGTGGCTTGTCCACTAGAGGGGCGTGGCTGCTTCTGTCTCACTTCACCAGCTCGCTCCCCTCTCCATCCAGCTGACCAGGTGGTGGGCAGGGAGGCCACCGTAAAGCCACACCCTGCCACACTGGACTCCAACTGGCACAGTGTCGTTCCCCTGCATGTGGGCCAGGCTCCTGGGGCCAGTGCAAGGCAGATTCCAGGCGTGGGAGTGAGCTTCCCACTCACAGTGCAGAGGGCACAGGCACAGGGCACTGTGCCAGTCAGCGCGCCTACTGAGGTGTGGCGGGCTCTGTCCTCTGCACCTGCCGCTGCTCATTATTTCTGTTAGAGTTCACTGAGAGACAACCGCAACGGGGGCCTCGTGCCATGACCCCCATCCCCGGCCAGCCTGGCTCGCAGGCACGTGCGTGCCCAGCTGTTCAGGGCCTCTGCTGCAAACCCAGGTCCCTCCCCTGGGGCCCAGCCGCATCACTGCTGTGCCTCCATGTGGGTCCCCTGCCCTGCCTTCCCAGACAGCCCAGCGGCTGCAGCCGCTGGGAGCCTCACTCCTGCAGCCCTTGTGACTCAGTCTCCTGGCCGAGCCGCCTTCTTCCTGGGAGGTGTTTCCCTCATGCCCCACCCTCCTGAAAACTCAGAGCTTCCTGAAAGCCACACAGAACTCGGGGGCAGGAACCACACACAGAGGTGAGGAGGATCGCCGCTCACTGCTCTCCTCATGGCTCATTCAGATTTCTAGCATGTGCCTGTTACGCTAACTCCATGACGAAACCGCCATGCCCTCGCTGCCAGGAGCAGGCATTGTGCCATGTCCACCCCGCCCCGTTCCCCGCCCCACAACGTGGGCGATGAGCTCAGGTGTTACACAGAGGGGCGTCCCCACCCAGCACCTGGGCCTGTGGTCAGAGACAGCGGAGGCGGGCTTGGCCCAGGCCGCCAGGCTCAAAGCCCCGCTCTCTGCTCCTGCCCCCCGAGGGCGTCTAGCAGGGCCGTCTGTACTGGCCACGCCCTCCCACTCCACGTATGTCGAGAGGCACACAGACAGATGTCCACCTGGCTGACCCGGGAGTGGGGTTCTCTCAGGGTCACAGGCGGCTTCTTTGTGGTGAGTTCGGACCTGTGTCCCAGTCCGTCCCCCGTTGCATCCCTGGGTGGTGTTAACCTCGCGGCTGCCTCTTCCTACAGGCAGTATGCTGCAATGCCGGGCTCCCTGAAACCCTACCCGCTGGCCGCCTTCCCATCCCCACACCTGTGCAAACCCTTCCTCCTCTGCACAGGAGTGCTCCCACGCCCCTGTCCTTCCCCTGGAGAACTAACCACCCCATGACCTCATCCTTATGGCCAACGACCTGCAGACCTGAGCCTCCTCCTGCCTCGGGCTCCCCCTTGGCTGTCCCAGAGAACTCAGCCTCGAGCGTCTCCACCTCGCTGCCCACTGCCACCCAAGCCTCCCTCCTATCTCGGTCTGTGGTTTGGGAATGGGCTGTGCTGCCCAGTGAGACAGACCAGAAGTCCTCCAGGGCGTGGCGGGGAGCTGGGCAGACCCGCACACCCCCTGAAGAGGGCAGCCCCCTCCCAGCTGCGGTGCACGAGACATGGCCGGTTGTCAGGTCACTGGCCTTCCAGCGACACCCCAGCCCCGTGGCCTGCTGCTTAGCTGTTGAGCACGACCCACGCTGTAACAGCACCTGCTGACACGAGGCCCTCCCTGCCTCTCCCAGGTGAGCACTCCCTCCCACAGTTGGGCCGACATCTACGTCTCTGTGCCAGCCATCACCTGGCTCTGGGCCCACGAGTCCCACTGCCCCACAGGCACTGCACACCCAGCCTCTCCCACCGTGGCTCGCTGTGGCAGACCCTCCTGCTCCATGAGACAAGCTGGTGACCTGGATTTGCAAAATCACTACTTTTAAAAATTTATTTTAAAAAGTATTCATCTGGCTAACCAGTGGTATGGTTAAGGCAGCTGGATCCCATGGCCGACTGCAATTCAAGTCCCAGACCCGGCAGCTTGAAAAACACACAGTACGTGTACTATGTGCCTGAAGTCCTGACAGGAGGGTGAGATGGAGAGGAAGGGCTGGCAGCATGGCCACCCAGGGTGCTTTCTCACTCCCTCTCTCCAGTGAGCACGTACGCCCTCTGGTACTTCTGTTAAACACTGTTTTTCTTGAGAGTGAGAGACAGCGTCCCCAGCGGGGCTCATGCCTTGTCCCTCTGAGCACTCCTCACCAGCCAAGACCTTGGCGGGCGTGCCCAGCATGTGCTGGGAACTGAACCCACGACCTTCCGCGTGGACCCAGCATTTCTTGAGCAGCACATTACCACTGCACCACTGCGCTGGCCTGAGAAATCACCAGTTTTAAAAGTTCACATCTGAGGAAAAAAAACAACTTCAGATGGAAAAGTACTTTTTCTTGGGCCAGATTTGATCTGAGAGCAAACAGCCACTGGCTCCGGTGAGAGCCGGCTGCCCAGCAGGCACCGAGCTGGCGTTCACTAGACACGGCCGTGACGGGCTATGCCCTACTCACGCCCACCTTGCAAGGGTCAGCTGAGGAGCCGGGGCAGCGAGGTCAGCCACGCCCCCGGAAGCGACGCAGCTGCCCGCGGTGCTGTTCCTGAGCCTCAGGCCCCTCACCTCTTCCTTGGACTCTCAGCACCTTTTCCATCCTCAGCCTCCGCTCCCTCCCGGCAGCCGTGCTTTGTAACTGAAGCACATACCCACCAGACCGCTCACGGTTAGGAGCAGCCGGCCATGACTGCGGAGAGATTGCCGCTAAGAGAAACTTGTCTCCCTATGTCCCGAGCTCACTGACTCCGTCCCTCCTCAAGGGTGTTTTCAACCCGCCCCATGCTCCTCACCCCTCGGCATCTCTGCAGGAACGAGAGCGAGGAGTGGCCGGCCGATGCACCTTTATTCTGGCCACCACCTGCCTTCTCCTGCGCTGTGGGGGCAGATGCTGACAACCAACTGCTTTCCCGATGACCGTGGATCAAGCCCATTCCACCTGCGAGGTCTCATGGGCACGTGGCAGGTAGAGACCTGGTGGTCCCTGATTTCTCGACTGAAATAAAAAGCCACTGTTTTTCTGGCCTTCAACATTGATGAGAGAAATCAAAGAAGAGTCGAGTAAATGGAGGTGTATACCATGTTCATGAATTGAGAACACAGAAAACAACAGCCCTCGGGAAGTTGATTTATGGTTAATGCAATTCCTATTTAAAAAATCCAGCAAGCTTCCACTTATAGACATGGAGGAGAGTAGTTTAAATTTACATTGAAAGGTGAAGGAAGTAGAAGAGCTAAACCAGTCTCAGGAAGGAAGAGTGCATTGGGCAGAAGCCATCGGCCCAGTTCAGAGTCCATTAGCTTCAGTAACAGACTAGTGGCATTGGTGACGGAAGAGACACTGATCAATGGAACAGAATGGCAAGCTCAGGTGAGAGTCCAGGCCGAGGACAAGGACGGGCTGCAGGCTGGAGCAACGTGTGCAGACCGCATGGCCGGCACAGGGCTGGCGCCTGGAACAGAGCCAGGAATTCACACCTCAGCAGTGAGAAAACGATGAGAAAATGGTCGGAACGGGAGGAGAGAGCTGCCGAGTGTGTGGAATGACGGCCACGCTAGCTACTGGGCGGACGCACGCTGCGACCACAGGGGCACTTACCATTGCGCCTGTAACAGCCACGCACTGCGGCTGGGCGGGAATGGCACTCTCTGACCTGCTGGTGGGACCGGACACTGCAGCGGCCACTCGGGAAGGCATTTGGTGGTCTCTTCACGGGGAAACCAGTTTTCCAAACAGCGCAGCAACTGCACTCTGAGCACCCGTCCCGAGAATTCACTTGCACAGAGCCTGTACGTGAGTGTCCACAGCAGCTTTCCTGAGCGTGGCCCCGACAAGGGGACACCAGACGGCCTGTGCCAGGTGACCCCCGGTGTGGCTGTCCATGCCCTGGGACACTACACACACGACCTGGGATGACTGAATGGAGAGGGGCCCTGACGGGGACTTACTGTCCAGTTCTACCCATAAAGCATTCTTCTTTCAGGCAGGGCCCTGCCGTGTGTGGCCCCCGCCCCAGCTGGACCACAGGTGTGTGCCACCATGTGGCTCTTTCTCTAGACGGGGTCTCAGGCTGCTGCCCGGTCTGCTTTGCTCTCTGCTCACTGGGATCTCAGGTGCGCAAGTCCACACCAGGCCTTCAGGTCAGAGCGGGACTCGCCCTGGGCCTCCCAGGCACCCTTGCCTGCAGGAGGCAGGTTTTAGCAGTGTACCTGCCGCCATGGTGGGCCACACTCTCCTTGAAATGACCAGGTTTAGATGAAGAATGAATTAATGATTGCCAGGGCCTGTGGTGGGGGGTGGGGTGCATAGGTGTGGCTACGAGGGTGGTGTGAGGGGTCTGTGCTGTGTCTAGGCTGTGCCGTCGGCAGCCTGGGTGTGATACTGTGCTCTGGTCCACCAGAGCGACCCTTGGGGGCTGGGCCATGGGCCGGGGCCGATGGCATGGGAAGGTACAGTGATCCCCAATTAAACACACAGGAAAAAAAAATGGAACCTGGAGCCAGCCACTGATGTAGTGGTTCAAGTGACTGGATCTCCCGTGGTCAACTATGCTCGTGGTTCGAGTCCTGGGCCCAGAAGTCTGAAAAACACGTCAGGTGTGTGTACGCGTGTGCCCAAAGTCCTAAGGAAAAAAAATGGAGATGGGATTGTGTGGCCATGCCCCAGGAGTGCTTTCTCACTCCCCTCTCCCTCTGTCTCTCTGTTGAGTGCACGTGTCCTACAGCAGGTTAAAAGAAAGACCCCAGGGAACCAGCAGTTAGCGTAATGGCTATGTCGCTGGACTCCCACGTAGTCGACCGCGTCCCGGACCCAGTGGCTTAAAACTCACGCTGGGCGCGTGTGCGTGCGTGGCCAAGATCCCGAGAGGAGAATGGAGGAGAAGGGATTGCGGCGTGACCATCCCCCCTGGGTAATTTCTCGCTTTCTGTCTCTATGTCTCTCTCTGTCTGTCTGGCGAGCGCACGCGCCCTATAGCGAAAAACTCTCAAAAAAAAAAAAAAAAAAAAAAAAAAAAAAAGAAAAGAAAGACCCCAGGAAAGGCAGATATAGGACCACACAAGACCAGTCTCCCCGCCCAGGCACCCAGGCCACATCAGGCCAAGCCAGGAGAGACCCTTCACCAGGTTGGCCGTCCCCCCAGGCCCTGCCACAACCCCATGAGGACTTCCACGCTGGCTGGGGCTAGGGCCCTGCGAAGCAGGCTGCATGGAAGGTGGGCTGGTCAGCGCCCCAGACGTGGTTCCTTCCAACCCCAGGACAGTGCCCGTGTGCCCACCTTGGAGGGCCCCCTGGCCCTCGCCCAGACTTGGCTGCCGAGTGTGGGCTACTGCTCAGTCCTCCCTCCGCCCGCCAGGAGGCCAGGGCGGTGGAGCCCCTCTCCCTCGCCTACCGCCCAAACCCCAAGCCGTGGCTCCAAGGTCCTTGTGTTTTTCTGGCTAAGACACGGATTTCCCAGCCACGGGGCCTGCTTGGACAGCCCTTGTGACACTGAGATGCCAGCCTGGGAGGACAGCTGCTCTTTTCGACACTGCTGTTGTGTAAAGTTGTTTGCGAAGGCAAGACAGAGGCCGCTCGAGGTCAGTGTGTGCAGGGACGTTCTCACACGCCTCTGGGACATAGCTGGCCACGCCTGGGTTGCAGGTGGGGAGACCGAGGCATGTGAGGATGAGGTGGGACCCAGTGGCCCCAGCAAGCCTGGTGTCCCCTGTTCTCCACAGACATGCTGCTGGGGTATTGGGCACAGCGCCCCGACCGCCAGTGGCCACGTAGACACAGACGTTATCTGGGGGTCGCTGGGCACCAGGAGCCGTGTGGGGCTAGGTGGGGGGCAGACACCTGCTCTCTGTATGGGGGTTGGTGTGGAACGCCTCCATGCCCACCTTTTCATGGGTGTCCAACGTGTGAGTGTGTGTGTGGTGTGACTGTACATGCGTGTGCATGTGTGTCTGTGATTGTTCACGTGCCTTCACATGGTACGTCTGCCGTGTGTGCATGTGTCGAATGCCTGTGCCGTACACCTGTGGCCCGTGCCTGAGCTGTGGCTGGCGGGTGGGCGGTAGTCTGGTAGCTGGGTGCTGGTCGGTGCGGTGTGTGGCCTCGGGGCTGAGGCTCCAGAAACTCCAGCTCCCTTAGCCCACAGGCCCCGCGGCCACCCCAGGGTGCGGCTGCCCCAGGCAGGAGGCGGGGAGCAGCCATGGCCGCGGTTCAGGCGGCGGCCCCTGCTCCTCCCCGGGACGGCACACGTGGGCGCCGGCGCCGCCTCCCCGCGAGGCCCGCCGGTCCCGCGCGTCCCCACCCACAGGGGCCGCCCCGCCGCCCAGTCGGCCCGGGATAAAGTGGCGGCGCAGACGCCGCGCCCTGTCACCGCGGAGCCGCCGCGCGCAGCTCGCCCGGCCCCAGCCCGCCGCAGACGAGGACCCCGCGCTCGGGAAGGCCACCGCGCGCCCGTCGCCCCGGTAATGCCTCTGGCCCCCGCCCCAGCCGCGAGCGCCCGCGCCAGGGCGGGGAGCAGCCTCGGGGTCCCTGGCGCTCGGCGGGGCTCCCGCACCCCAGTGCGTGTGTGCGTGCACGCGTGTGGGGTGTGCGCGCGTGCCGGTGTACGCGCGTGTGTGCGCGCGCGCCCTCCTCGGCTCCCTGGCACCAGCCCCCAAACCAACTTGTCCCCATCCACGCCGCGGCCCCGGTGCTCAGGGCGGACCCCGGCAGGTCCCCGCGGCTGCGCGCACTTCGGGTGACAGCGCGGCCGGAGACGCGCAGGGAGCGAAGTTTGTCCGAAGCCTGGGGTGACTTGGTCTCGGGGACCCGCCTTGGCGCGCGGGCCAGGTGCCCGGTTCCCGGCGGTGGGCGCCCGCGTTCCCGGCCCGGCCGAGCCCCCCGCGGTTCCTTTCGGAAAAGTGATGCGGGGACCCGGGGCGGGGAGGGTGCAGGCGCCTGCTCCGCGCTGGGCAGGGAGGGGCGCCCGGGCGGAGGCAGCGCGAGGTGACAGCGGCTGACAGCGGCACCCCCGGGCCTGAGCAGGAGCAGCGGATCCCGGGGCAGGGCGCGGGCGGGCGGGGCCGGGGAGCCGCGCAGCTCTGCTCTGCCTCGAGGCCGCGCTGTGGGAGGCGACGCCAGGACGGATGGAAACAGGTTTGTCATGGCCTCTGGGGATCAGAGCGGGCCGAGCGGACCATCCGCCGGCGCTGCGCCCCTGGAAAGGGCCCCGGCATCGGGGAGATGGGTCTCCTTGCAGCGGGTCCTCACCTAGAGCTGCCCCATAGCCGCTTGGGGCCGCCAGAACAGCCTCTGGGAGGAAGTTTCCTGAAAGGATTGAAATAAACACAGATGGGAGGGAGCTGTCATGAGGCTCAGAGAATAAAGTGAGCATTTTCTTCAGAACAAGTGCGATTTTTCAGTCTTGGAGAGAGGTTGGCAGGATGCATGCATTTTTAAAATATTTGATGTGGCTTTTTAAAACTGCTTTTTGACAAAATGTCACTGGCTGATAAGGCCCTCACCCGTGCTCTCGCGCCCCTGACTGTGGGACGTGTCCGCCTTCTTTCCAAGGACTCAAGAACTCTTCCAGAATGCCCGAGGGAAGCTCTCCCAGGCGGACCCCCCAGAACGTTCCGTACCAAGACCTCCCTCACCTGGTCAACGCTGACGGACAGTACCTATTCTGCAGGTACTGGAAACCCGCGGGGACACCCAAGTAAGTCTCCGGCTGCCGGGAGCAGCAGCCACCCTGCTGTCCTCAGTCCCCACGCCCCTGCCCACTGCCCACACCGCTCGGCCCACGGGCGTCAGCGCACCGAGGTGTGCGCGGCACACTTTCCCCTCGGTTTGGAAGGGGTGCTCTCTCCATGACGGCCAGCGCTCCATTACACGGCCGTTCTCGGCAGTTCTGCATGACCTGATTTTGGGGCCCAAGTTTCCTGTCATACGGGCGTCCCCTCAGAATCAAGCCCAGGGTGAAGAGGGCCCTGGAGGGGAGCGCCACAGCGCCGCACGCATTCCGACCGCTGAGACTCAGGGTGGCGTCCCTGTGACCAGCAGGGCGGTCTGGCTTCCGGCGCTGCGTGCCAGCTCGTTACCTCGGCGCCGTCCTCCGGGACCGCCTTGCCATTAGAAGCAGGCGCTGGGACTGCACGGGCTGAGACAGCTGGTCCCCTGCTGTCCTTGTGTGAGGCAGGAAAGCCCTTCCTGTTAGGGTTATTCAGGGAAGAGGTTATTGTGGGAGCCAGCCGGCCTGGCGACAGCGTTTCCTGTCCGGGGCCTTCACCTGGCCTAGGGCTCTGTGTGCCGTGGTTTGTGTCTCCCTTCGTGTCTCAGTGTCACTCAGGCCTGGTCCGGTCGTAACTGCGGAAACCGCAGGGCAGTCGCCACCCCTCCACCTGCAGCCAGTGAGGGGAACCCAGGACCGTGTGTTCAACGGGCACCAGGTGGGGGCGGCCCTGGCACAGAGCCGTAGCTTCAGGTGGCCTGCTGAGCAGGGCTCTGCAGGGTTAGCACCTCAGGGCGGCGATGGCTCCCTCTAGAGGGTGGAGCGCAGTGCCGGGCTCCACACCTTCCCAGGGCATGGACAGGGGCGTCCACGCTGACCCAGCGGCCCTGGAGGCACCCTTCTGTCTTTCCAGGCAGCGAGTGGGACGCAGCCGGTGCTGTCGGTGTTCAGACAGGGCCAGAACTGTACGTGGCGGTTTCTGTGCTGGAGCTCAGACGTGGGGCTTTGTGGAGTCGTGAGCTTGTCCTAGTTTGGCATCAGGAAGATAAAGGACCTGCGTCTCCCGGGGAGAGGGTGGGCGCGGGGGCGGCACCCTGTCCTCCCACTGCCCGGTGCGCTGCGCTGTGGGCGGCTCTCCGGCCTCCGGGATGCGTCGCAGGCGGCCGGCTCTCCTCGTTGTCTCTCGGGCTGGGCCAGCTAGGCTTTTTAGTGCAGCTGGCACGCCGCCTGGGGCGTGGACGGGCATTGGGGCTGGGCTCTGGAGGACGTTCGGGGAAAGCGGTCACCAGCAGGAGCTCTGAAGCCAGGGCAACGACCGACCACCAGCCGGTGGGCTCAGTGACACGCCTCCTGCTGCGTCCTCATGTCTGGGAAGAGCAAGGGCAGGTCAGGGCCTGCCAGCAGTCCCAGCTGTCCAGGTTGCCCGGCTCGGGACGGCCACCCGCCTGTGCTACCTCTGCCCTGCAGGCCATGCGGGGCGGTGGCCTTTGGGGGTGGGGGCTGCTCCTGCCAGGACGGGCTCTAAAGCCTTTCTCAGTCAGCCCTGCCCGATCTGGTGGGTCAGGGTCCTGGATACCAGCCCTGGGCTGCTGACCCCAAGGGGTCTTGCGGTGCCAGAGGGAGGGTCATGGCAGCCAGAGTGGGGGGAGGCAGCAGGGGCTCTGACCAGGGGTGCGTGGCTGGGAGGGAGGCACCCCATCAGTAGAGCTCAGACAGCAGCTCAAGGGCCTGCCTGCCTCTTGCATGGTCTGGGGAACCCCACAACCTGTCGCATTACCGAGTAGCCCGCAGGAAGAGGGGGCTTGGGTCCTGCACTGCAGCCTAACCTACAGGCCCTTTTCCCTCTAGCTGGGCTGGCCTTCCCCTGCGTAACCTCAGCTCCTCCCTGTTAGGTAGGAGGAGGGTGGAGGGAGAGCGGAAGAAAAAGGAGCCCAAACACCCACTCCAACGCGCCACCCACCTCCGTGCCCTGTCACTGCCTGTCTCACGGCTGTCTCTGGGACCTGACACGTACCTGGGGTCCTGAGGACCGGCATATATGGGCCCATCCTGCCTTCGTCAGTGGCCGTGGCCCGGTGGGTCTTCTGATCAAGTCACGTCTGGCTCCCAGGCCTGCCCGGAACGCCAGCGGGGACGTTGTGGCCCAGAGAACTCCCTGGTTCCCTGCTCTGCAGGTCAGTCTGGGTCCAAGCCCAGCCGCAGGTTGGCCAGCCGGAGGACCGGCTCCCAGGTGACCAGCTGGTCCACAAGCCGACCCCCAGCTGGGCGTGGGGGTCGCATGCAGTCAGTTTGTGTATGGCGCCAGCTCGGGTGACTCAGCCTGGAGCCCAGGGAGACCCGAGTCTGGAGCTCACAGGGCAGCGCCGGGTGGACTCGCTCCTCAGCAGGCCTCATGGAGGAGGGTGATTGCTCTCGTGGCATGCTCATGTGTGTGCAGGGCCCGGACGAGGTGCCACTTTACCCCCACGTGACAGCATTTCCGCTTGTGGATGAGGAAACAGGTCCAAAGTCGGGCAGCCTCGCCCGACGACCCAGCTGGCAGTGGCTCCATTCAGCGCGGGTTCCTCTGGCTCCCGGTCGAGCAGGCCAGGCCGTGTCTTCACAGGCCGTTCCCTGGGAGGTGCGTGTGCAGGCCTAGGGTGGGACCACATCCTGGGGCGCAGGTGTCAGCCTGAATGGCCAGGGCCCAGGATGAACCGCCAGGGTGAGCCATCTCCCACTTTTGCAGGCAATGGGCTCAGAGTACCCCGAGGGGAAGGACGGCAGGGTTACAAGGTGTTCGCCAAGAGTCTGCACTGGTTCACTTAACGATGCCGGCAACTGGGCCAGCCCAGGTCTGGTGGTTAAGGGAGACATCCCACGTGGTCTGCCAGGGTTGGAGTCCCAGGCCCTGCGGCTTGAGAAACGTCCCAGGCTTGTGCAGGCCTGCCCCAGTCCAGGCCTGTGGAGGGTGGAGAAAGGACTGGGCGTGACCACGCCCACAGGAGTGCTCCTCCTCCCCGTCTCTTCCTCCCTGCACATGCCCCCTGGCAAATTACAAAGGAAATAATGAAGGCAACTGATTGGCCGCATCTTAGTCTCCGTCAGGAGTTCCGAAATCTGCTTCTTGTTTACTGGGACTGAACCTGCCTCTGGCTTGATCCTGACCCAGAGCCTCAGGCCCATTCTTTGCGAGACCTTTAAGATGTACAGGACTGGGTGGCAGGTGGTGTGGTGGTTGAGGCTCTGGACTCCCATGTGATTGACAGCGGTTCTAGTCCTGGACCGGGCACCTTGAAACTCACCCTGGGCATGTGTGTGTGTGCGTGTCCATTCCCAAAACCCAGGAGGAAAAGGGAGAAGAGATTGTGGTGTGGCCATCCTTCCTAGGGGGTGATTTCTTGCTTTCTGTCTCTGTCCCTCTGTCTGTCTAGTAAGTATACACGCCCTGTAGCAAAAATATATTTTAAAAAGCACACAAGGATTTACAGGACCCAGAATTCACCATGGGTGGCTCTGGGCCGCTTTTCTTTCAGAGTAGAATAACGACTTCTCCCTACCCACGTGCTCGCAGACATGGAAAGTTGGCTAAGGATGAAAGCGTACCGCACCAAGGGCTGTCCTGGGTGGCTGGCTGCTCACCACCCCCAGGGGCTGGAATGCTAAAATACTGGTTTTCGGGCTGGTGGCCATGTGACTCCTGCAGGCCGCAGTGCAGTGGCCATGGGGGTGGGGTGCTCCGGTTGCTCCTGGGCTTCGGAGCCTCCGGTTTGCGCTCTGTCCTCCAGCTGGTTCAGGGACAGCTGCTGGGACGGGGTCCAGTGGCTGTCTTCAGTGAAGCTTCTGGTCCGTGTGCTGCGTGGGCGAGCCTCCGTGTCGGCGTGGGCGAGCCTCCGTGTCGGCGGGGGCTCGCGGTGACTTTGCCTCCAGGAGAGTCCTCAGACTCCTGTGACGGGAAGGCTGACGATGGCCGTACGGCTGCTCCCCGCGGACACCAGGCGTTACTGGCGGGCAGAGCGACTCCCGCTGACCTGCTGGGATGCCAGGCCTGGCGCAGAGCGGCCGCGGAGTGTGCCGGGGTGCGCTCGCTCTCCAATGCGGTGGTGCTTCCTGCAGCCTCCCTGGGCTCCTGGGCGGCCCACTCCTCGGAGCAGGGCTGCGACACACCTTCCTTCCGTAGCTCTCCGGGGCGCCGGCCCCCCAGCAGAGCCAGGGCCTCAGGGAGCAGCTGACCACTTCACTGTCCGGCCTCTTGTCTGAATGTCCCGCGTCCTGGGCAGGCAGAGCGTGTGTGTCTGCCCCTCCTTGTAAACCCACCAGAAGTGAATGCTAGGGGCCTCCCTGGCGACCTAACCCGTCCCCTCCCCAAGACTTTCGCCACCACAATTAGATCGGGGGGCCGGCCTCGCCCGTCACATGGCCCAGCACGCACTGTGGGGGACAGTCCAACCACAGCCCTCTTTCCTTTCTTGCCTGTGACTTCAGTAAAGGGGTGTTTCCCCCCAGAAGCCCCCAGCCCCCAGCCCGAATTGCGCAGGGGCAGGTGCAGCCGGTGTGGTGGCTGTTGGTGCACGAGCAGGGGACAGGCTGGCGGTACGGCTGGCACCTTGGCCCTGCCCTTCCTCCGCGAGGCCCTCCTGACCCTGAGTCCTGGGCATGCCACCCTCAGACACCCCTCCCACCTGTGCAGACTCACCCAGAGAAGCGGCAGCTCCGCTCCAGCGGGGTGTGTGAGAATGACTAAACGCCTCCTGCCCCCCCAGCCCGAGGCCTCGCCCACGGCCAGGACACTGGGCATGGCACTGTGGTCCCGAGATCAGGCCCCGCCCAGCCATCTGGAGCCAGCCCGGGACACAGGGATCCCCACCATCTGGCTGGCCGCAATCTCCACCTCGCCGCCTCCCAGAAATGTCCTTGAAGGCCAGCCTGTCCCCAGCGCCGGGCCTCCTCCTCAGTTACCGGGCCTTTCCTTCCCACCTGTGGGTCCTTCCCGACATCGGGAGGGCTCTGCTAGTGTCCTTGTGAGTGCCCCGAGGCAGGAAGAGCAGTTCCCATCTCCTGGCAGCCCCTGCTGGCCCCTCAGCCCCTCGGACTTGCCACCTGTGGCCACCGAGGTGCTACTCAGCCAGCAGCTGACTTCCTGGTCTGTCCAGTAGCCTCGAGCCTTGATGCCCGTGGGCAGGGCACGGCCTCGTCCCTCCCTCCTCCACGGTTGTGGCCCCAGTGTGAAGAGCGGTGTCTGCTCTCACCCCCCAGGCTGGCCCTCACCCCCCAGGCCGGCCCTCAGCCCCTGGCTCACCCTTCTCACCCAGCGTGGTCAGGTTCCCGCCCAGGTCAGCTCGGCCAGCTCCTCTCCGTCCCACGTCTCTGGCATCCCCGTCTCACGTCTCTGGCAGCCGCTGCACCTGTGGACGAGGCCGTGTGGGCCGTGTGGAGCCTGCACACCTAGGGGCCTGCCCTGGCAGACACTGCGGGAGCAGAGCCTGGGCTGGCCTGGCCCCCTTGCCCCTCAGCCAGCGTCCCTGGATGCCAAGAAGCAAGGGGCTCCCTGAGCGGTGGCCGCTGTCCGCGGTGGTGTCGGGGTGCCCCGGGTTAGGCCCCGATGCCCGGCTTTGCCCGCAGGTGCAGCCAAACCAGCAGAGATGCCTTTAGTGCTGCTGAGAGTACAGAATGCCTTGTCCCATGTCCAGGGTAACCCCGGTTCTTGCAGGTGGCATTTCTCTGCATGCCAAGGCCTGTCTGCTGCCAATGGGGGTCCTCGGTGACACTGGGGTGGTGTTCTCAAACCAGAGGGCTGCAGAGGGTGCACTGCCTCACCCGGGCAGCCGCCCATGGCGCTCATGGCCGGCTCCCAACACGCTCTCCCGGCCCGTCTCTCCTCGAGTCAGACAGGGCCCTGTGGGGTGATGACAAGGCATGCCTCACCTCCCGGAGGTGCAGACGGGGCGCTGCTGTAGAGCCATAGCTGGCAGCAGGGAGGTAGGAGGGCCGGGAGCCGGGGGGGGGGGGGGTTGAGAAGGAAGGACGGGGCAGGGGTGGAAAAGCAACAGCCTTGAGCCCTGTGTCCCTGCAGAGGCGCTGGCTCTCCCTCGCCTGGGCACTTCCCGGGAGCTCGGCGGTGGGTGTGAGGTTAGCGCCTGGGGACCTGCGACATCCTGGATGTGCGAAAGGAAGACGGGCTGTCGCCTCCCCCAGCCTCTCAGGAGGGGTGGGAAGATGGCATGGAGGGAGACCCGGGCCGGCGTGGGCTGCAGGGCCATCTCCTGACCACGCACTTCCGCTCTGCCGATGTTCTCTGACCGCTCGTCTTCTTAGACTGCCATGAGCCCCTCCTGGCGGGGTGGGGCAGACGTGCAGCTCGGGGGTTCCAGGGACTCTCTGTCCACCTGCTCTCTCCCACAGACGCCATTCGGCCATGTCCCCACTGGTGGCTGTTTCTGTGGCTGGCAGTGTGTGGGCCCCAGAAGGGGGCTGGAGACTGCCAGAGGATCACGGAATTGGCCACAGGACAGGCAGAGGCCGGAGCAGGAAGAGAAACCCTGCAGGCCTCTCAGAAAATGAGGGCCCAGGAAGGGGGCAGAGGGAAGGGGGTGAGAGGAGACGGGGTGTGCGAGCCTCTCTCGGGGCAGCCTAGCTCCCAGGCCTTGGCAGCTGCCTGGCTGGACTAAAGCCTCTCATTAGGAAGTGGCTGCCTGCAGACGTTCCGGAAGGCGCCGTCTCTCCCGTTTAGCCTTGAAGAGCCATGTCTCTGGGACACCTGTCTCTGGAAGTGGAGGCCGATGGGGAGTGACGAGCAGAGGCCGTGGAACTGGACGCCAGGGTGGGATCCTGTCACCCTAAGGTGTGAGGCCATGGGCACGTCCTGTACCGACGGCTGCGTGGGCCGAGGCCGGGGTGCATCGGGGCGTGAGGGTCCCATCGGTGCCTCTTGAGCTCGAGCTCGCTCTCGTGAAGAAATGGGTAGGCTTTGAGGAAGAGGGCCGGGCCTAAGTGCAGCTTTCCCGCAGAGTGGCCGGGAGGGTGGGTGCGTGCTGCTCGGCCGCGGGCCAGGGCCCTCCACTTCGCTCCAGGGGCCTCGTGCCCGCCTGTTTGCTGCCCACCATGGGACCTGGAGAGGTGGTGTACTCCCCTCCCAGACCCACCCCACCCTGCTTGTGCCCCAGTATGGCCTGTGGGACTGTGACCTGTGTGGGTGGGCGTGCTGGCCTGTCCCCACCATGCTGGACGTGTCCCCGGGTATGGCCTGTGGGACTGCGACCTGTGTGGGTGGGCGTGCTGGCCTGTCCCCACCATGCTGGATGTGTCCCCGGGTATGGTCTGTGGGACTGCGACCTGTGTGGGTGGGCGTGCTGGCCTGTCCCCGCCATGCTGGACGTGTCCCCGGGTATGGCCTGTGGGACTGCGACCTGTGTGGGTGGGCGTGCTGGCCTGTCCCCACCATGCTGGACGTGTCCCCGGGTATGGCCTGTGGGACTGTGACCTGCATGCACAGCTGTGTGCGTCCCCTGCCAGGGCGGCCCTGTGAGGGTGGACAGTGGAGGGACGGTGTGCCCCTCGAGCAGTGAGGGCCTGATGCCATGAGCCCCACAGTCAGTGCTCAGCAGCACCAGGAGCTGCAGGAAGCTGGCCCTGGTGGCTGGCCACTGTCCTGTGCTCACGCCTTGGTGACAGGGCCTGTGGCGTCACTCCTGACCAGGAGAGCCAAGGACCCTGGGCTGGTAGCGGTTAGCTCGGGCCGCTGTGGGCCTTCGAGATAAACAGGATAAACAGTGAGACATTGCCACAGCACCCATGTGTCCCACAAGTGTCTCCGTTGGTCCTGGGACCGGGGCTGTGTGTAGGGTTGGAGCCGTGGGGAATGACACCTGCCACTGAGGACCATCCTGCCATTTCGAGACCCTGAGTGGGCAAGGCTGTCGGGGCTGTATGGGACACGGGACTGCCGGTGGTCGGGGGGGACCGCAGTAGACAGATGGCGTGGGGCACGGTTTGGAATCTGTGCGGAGCTCTCCCTGGCACCTCTCCCTGTGGTGTCTGGAGAACCCCCACCCGCAGCCATGACCAACCGCCGTTGTGTATAACCCGTGAGTCCGGCCGGAGACCAGCCGGGCTCAGCTGGGCCTCCTGCTGCCCGTGCCCGGCTCGGCTGCCGCATCTCCGCACACTGGCACCGGCAGCCAGCGACGGGCCGCCCTCCTGCAGTGGGGCCAAGGGGCCCCCCGGTGCGTCTCCATGTGGCCTCTCATGCTTCGTCAGACCCCCTCCGGCCGGGCGGGCCTGCTCGGCGTGTACACTGCTCGGCGTGTACACTGCTCGGCGTGTACACTGCCCGTGCTCTGTGTTCAGAGCCTCGCGCGGCTCTCACGCGGGCGGGCGCTCCTGAGGCCCCGGCAGTGGGGACAGTGCGGGGAGGGCAGAGCCCCCCGTGGCGGCAGCAGGTCAGCGTCAGGGAGAGCAAGGAAGAGGCCAGGGGCGGGCAGTGGGGAGGAGAGACTCCGAGAAGACTTGTCACGAGGGGCCGCGAGGGCGTTGGGCCTGGATCCTGCGGCCAGCGGCTGGCCGGGTCTCCTGGACCTGACTTGGGCAGTCTCGGCCGCAAAGCGGGGCTTGGGGAGGAGGCTGCGGGGCGGTGTCCCTCGTGTCTCCACACTTACTCTTCTCTAATGACACCGACTCTGCAAGGCGTGGTGCTGGGCGTCCACAGGCTCCAGGAGAGCAAGGGGCGTCCCTTAGCCTGCGAGGGAGGAGACGAGCGTGTCCGTCCACCCGTCCGTTCATCTACCTGCCGTCCACCCACCCGCCATCCATCCACCTGTCTGTCCGTCCACCCGCTGCCCATCCTCCCGCCCACCGTCCACCCACCCGCCATCCATCCACCTGTCTGTCCATCCACCCGCCGCCCATCCTCCCGCCAACCGTCACCTGCTGTCCATCCTCCTGCCGACCGTCCACCTGCCGTCCACCCACCCGCCGTCCATCCACCTGTCCGCCTGCCTGTCCGCTTCTTTCTGGTTGGGCCTGGCAGCGGCTCCTGTCCAAGTCGTAGCAGCGCCGACGCCCTGCCGCTCCGTGAGACCAACCCTGGCCCTGGCCTCCACCCTCTCGTCTCACCTCTCCTGCATCCCAGCCCCGGCTGTTTATTCCTCCTGGCATTTCACCACCCAGAGCCCAGCACCATCTGCAGCCCCAGAAAGTCCACGCTGTCCTCCTTCCAGGAAAAGCTCGCGTTACGTAAGGCGGCCGGCATGTTCTCAGATCGGAGCCACCCCACCCTCCGCGCGGGCGCGACTCCCTGGCAGTCCTGCCGCCTGGTTCCCTCTGGGGCACAGGCCAGAATCTCACAGCAGCTGTTCTGGCACGGCCTATAAAACAGCCCACGTGCTTCCTGAGTCCAAGAGAAGGCCCCGTCACGCCCCGCTGCGGCTCTGCAAGGCAGGCCTCTCGTCGCCTCCTCTCGGCTTGTCCAGTCCTCGGGGCCAAGGGTGCCCGCAGACCCCGGGGCCCCACACCTTCCTGCAGCCGCTCTGGGGTGGCCGCCCTCCTCTTCTAGAAGGGGTCCTGCCTCCTCGCCCAGCGTGGGCCGCAGCACGTTGCCGACAGAATCCCGTTTTCTTGGAACGCTGTGATGAAACCCGGGACATTGGTGGAAAGATGGCACCCGGCCCACCCAGGACAGTGCCACACACAGCGGGGAGCGGGAGAGTCCCTGAAGACGTCTCATGCACCCGTCAGCCCCGCGTGGGGAACCCGAGGCACGGAAGGCTGGCCCTCTCCCTCCGGCCCAGCAGTCTGGGTGGCAGTGGCAGGGACAGGAAGTCGGCAAGGGGGCAGAGGCGGGGGGAGGCAGAGTGACCATTGGCTCAGCCGGGCCAGCTTGGAGTGACACCGATCCGGACTGGTCGGGAACCCGCTGGCCAGCGACACTACCTCGCCGTCCAGCACTCCTCCCGCCGCCGGCCTCGCTGGCCCCGGCGCTCCCTGGTCCCTCAGCCGTCCTCATCCCCTGGGGCCACCCCGGAGGCTCCCCCCTCCCAGCCACGGCCTGCCTCGGCCCCGTCCGTCCCCGGCCGGGCTCTTTCCCAAGCCTTCTGCTCACGTGTCCCGCAGCGATCTCACTGCAGCTGGTTCCATCCCATCTCATCGCTTCACGGTTCGCTTGTTGTTTGTTTAAACCAACTCGCTTGCTTTTCTACTTTAAATGTATTTAAAGAAGGAACTTTATGCTAAGTCAGGAAATGGGAAACCAGTATCAGATGCTGTAAATAGAAGGCAACCACGAGGAGGAAACCAAACCATGGAGCTAAACTGCGCCCGACGAGCTGCCAATCAGCCTGGGCCGAGCCTCCACCCTGAGCGCAGAGACGGGCTGAGTCCCAGAGGCGCCCGGGACGGGTCAGCACCTGAGAGAGGCCACTGTCCTGTGTCCTCAGAGGGAGGGATGGGGCAGACGGCGTCACGACGCCGTCCTGGGCACACGCATGCCGTTAGCTGCTGTGACACCAGACCCTCCCTCAGCCGTGGGAGTCAGGAGGGCCGAGAGCCCCGGCCTGGACCGCGGTGCTCGCACCCACCGTCGGCGCTGGGGTTTGTCCCACCTCCCCGTGGCAGGCAGGCCCGCGGTGCTCGCACCCACCGTCGGCGCTGGGGTTTGTCCCACCTCCCCGTGGCAGGCAGGCCCGCTCTCAGGCCCACCCAGCACGTTGGCACAGCCATGCTCGGAAGCCGCCCCTCGGACGCGGTGCTGCTTCTAGGGCGCGAGCATCCCAGATGGCGTGGGCGGGTCTGCTTCAGGGCTGTGGGTGTGTGTGGGGCTGCGGGAGGGCAGAGCGCCCCCTTGTTCCACCAGGTGGCGAGAGATGTGCATCTGTGCTTGGGCAGCAGTAAACGCAGCTCGGCCCGCAGAGCCAGACTTCAGCAGGGGGCAGTCTGGTCTCTGTCCCCAGACAGGCAGCACCAGCAGCTGGCTCGGGCGTCCTTCTCTGGGTCCTGGGCCCGCAGCGAAGCCCCTCATCCATGGATCATTAAGGTCACCCCACCCCTGCCACAGGCCATCAGTGATTGCCCAGGGGGCCAGGGGAGCTCTCCCACGTACTGATGGACGCAGGCTCCGGGGAGCCCTTCGGCAGAAGAACCTTAGAGGGGCCTCTGCAAGGTGCCGCATGCCAAGGAGGGGCCAAGAGGGGCCACAGCCTGGGCCTCAGGAACAGGGCTGCTTTTTCATTAAAAATGCATTATTCCAGAACCAGGTGGCATAGCCTTTATGTGGCTGCCTCTCATGGAGCCCACCTCGGTTCAAGGTCTGGACTCGGCAGCTTAAAACTCAATGCCGGGTGCATGTGTGTGCACGCCTAAGGTCCTGAGAGGAGGGGGGAGGGGGAGGGGCTGCAGTGTGGCCATCTCCCGGGGTGGGGGGTGATCACCCCTGGGGTGATTTCTCACTTTCTGTCTCTCAGTTTCTTTTTGTCTCTCTGGAGAGTGCACACGCCCTACGGCAAAAAGCTCTCAAAAAATTTAAAAATAAAGGGACCAGCAGTTAGCGTAATAGCTATGTCGCTGGACCCCCATGTAGTCGACCGTGGTTCGCGTCCCAGACCCGGTGGCTTACAACTCACGCCGGGCGCGAGTGCGTGCGTGCCCAAGATCCCGAAAGGAGAATGGAGGAGAAGGGATTGTGGCGTGGCCATCCCCCCTGGGGGGTGATTTCTCGCTTTCTGTCTCTCTGTCTCTCTCTGTCTTTCTGGTGAGTGCACGCACCCTATAGCAAACAAACAAACAAACAACAGCAAAATCCTCTCCAACAACAGCAAAAAATTAAAAATAAACAACACTCCTAGAGGCTGCATCCCTAAGGCACAGGGGATGACTTCGAGGCAGGCGCTGTCTGGAGTGGAGGGTGCTGTTCCCCGTGGGCTTCCTGCCCTGTTATTGCAGCTGATGATCTCCTGAGGAGTGCAGGGGGGGTGGGGGGGTGGAAGGCCAGGCCTAGGGCTGCCAGAAAGGAAGCCGGGCGTGCCTCTGCCCCTGCTGCCAGTGGGCGCCGGGCTGTGGGTCCTGGGGTGCCTCTGCCCCTGCTGCCAGTGGGCGCCGGGCTGTGGGTCCTGGGGTGCCTCTGTCCCCGCTGCCAGTGGGCACCGGGCTGTGGGTCCTGGGGTGCCTCTGCCCCTGCTGCCAGTGGGCGCCGGGCTGTGGGTCCTGGGGTGCCTCTGTCCCCGCTGCCAGTGGGAACCGGGCTGTGGGGCTAGCGCTGCAGCAGGCCCATTTCTTTCCATTTGCATTTTATGGTGACAGCCAGGAAGGTGGGGCAGGAGCAGGGTGTGCCCCGACCAGCTCTCCCAGGAGCACCTCTGGAACCCTTCTGAGAGGACGTGATGATGTGCATCGTGGGAGAGCCATGTTGCATTTCCAATTGTTTGGACCAAAGTATTTCAATTGCATTTCGTACCAGCTTCTGATGTCCCCACCCCTCGGTCGCTGTAACTGCAGGGAGCAGCCCTGTGTGGAGGTCGCTAGGCTCCTGCTCCCCCATCCTGCCTCCTGGCTCCTCCCGGGCTCCAGCTCAGTCCCGTCCCTCCCTGGCTGCCTGCTGGATTCCCTCTCTGGCTCCCACCCCTCCCTGTCTCTCTGCTCCCCCTCTCTGCAGCCAGCAGGCGGAGGCTCGTTTGCTGACTTCCTGGCTCTCACTAGACTGGGCCTCCATAAGGGGGGACTTGGTCTAGCCCAGGGGGTCCCGGACCTGGCCTGTGCCTGGCCCCAACTGCATTACTGAAGCTGAGGGTGGCAGCTGTGTGGCCATGGCTCTGGGAGGTGCGGCTGCGCCACGGCCATCGGCCACTCGCAGGCCCGTCTTTCTGAGGGAAAGGGGGCCGCTCCTTCCTATGGGAGTGCAGTGCGGCACACCGCTCCATGCACACAGAGCGGCACGGGGCCCGTGTGTTCCACACGCCATCCGTGCTTCTCCTCCTCTCTCCCCCCTCTCCCCCTCTCCCCCTCTCTCCCCCTCCCCCACTCCCCTCCCCTTCTCTCCCTCCCCCATGCCCCCTCCCCCCTCCCCCTTCCCCCTCCCCCTCCCTCCCTGCCCCTCCCCCTCCCCCCTCTCTCCCTGCCCCTCCCCCTGTCTCCCCCTCCCCCTCTCCCCCCTCCCTCCCCCTCCCTCTCTCTCCCCTTCCCCCCTCTCTCCCCTCCCCCTCCCCTCTCCCCCTCCCCCTCCCCCCTTTGTCCCCCCCCCTGTCCCCCTCTCCCTGCCCCTCCCCCTGTCTCCCCCTCCCCCTCTCCCCCTCCCTCCCCCTCCCTCTCTCTCCCCTTCCCCCCTCTCTCCCCTCCCCCTCCCCTCTCCCCCTCCCCCCTTTGTCCCCCTCCCTCTCCCCCCCCTCTGTCCCCCTCTCCCTGCCCCTCCCCCTGTCTCCCCCTCCCCCTCTCCCCCTCCCTCCCCCTCCCTCTCTCTCCCCTTCCCCCCTCTCTCCCCTCCCCCTCCCCTCTCCCCCTCCCCCCTTTGTCCCCCTCCCTCTCCCCCCCCTCTGTCCCCCTCTCCCTGCCCCTCCCCCTGTCTCCCCCTCCCCCTCTCCCCCTCCCTCCCCCTCCCTCTCTCTCCCCTTCCCCCCTCTCTCTCCTCCCCCTCCCCTCTCCCCCTCCCCCTCCCCCCTTTGTCCCCCTCCCCCTCCCCCCTTTGTCCCCCTCCCCCTCCCCCCTTTGTCCCCCTCCCCTCCCCCCCTCTGTCCCCCTCCCCCTCCCCTCCCCCCGCCCCTCTCCCCCTTCCCCCTCCCCCTCCCCCCTCTCTCCTCTTCCCCCCTCTCTCCCCTCCCCCTCTCCCCCTCCCCCTCCCCCCTCTGTCCCCCTCCCCCTCCCCCCCTCTGTCCCCCTCCCCCTGTCCCCCTCTCCCTCCTCTCTCCCCTCCCCTCCCCTCCCCCTCCCCCTCCCCCCTCTCTCCCCTCCCTCCCCCTCCCTCTCTCTCCCCTTCCCCCCTCTCTCCCCTCCCCCTCCCCCCTCCCCTCTCCCCCTCCCCCCTCTGTCTCCCTCCCCCTCTCCCCCTCTCCCTCCTCTCTCCCCTCCCCCTCCCCCTCTCCCTCTCCCCCTCTCTCCCCCTCTCTCCCTCTCTGCCCCTCTCTCCCCCTCCCCCTCCCCCTCTCCCCCTCTCCCTCTCCCTCTTTCTCCCCCTTCCCCTTCTCTCCCCCCTCTCTCCCTCGCTCCCGTTCTTTCCCCATGAAAGACAGAGACAGGCCTCCTCAGCACGGTCTCGTGCCACGTGTGTGCCGGCGTGACGGCGCGGCCTCCCTCCCCGTCTGAGGCAAGGGGCCCTCAGGAAACCTCACGTGTCTGGCCTCGACCAGGCTCGCCCCTGGGATCGGGCCTGCTGTGCTGTGCTGGCTGCTCCCTCTGTCCTCGGTTCAGGTCAGCAGCTGGTCCCGGAGCACCCAGGACCTGCTGAGCCCAGTGGGTGCCAGCGGGCCTGGCAGGGGTGTGTCCGAGGGTCTCTCCTCAGTGGCCGCAGTGCACAGACACTCCGGGGCGACACTGTGGTCCCAGCCGCGTCTGCCAGTCCTTACCCGGCACTTGGTGGGGCCCTTGCAGTGAAGTGAACGCGGCGTAGAACACTCGTGGCAAGAAGACCTGCCGTGTACCACGTGGGGACTGACCACACGGAGCCATGTCCTCTGGCTCCAGGAGCCTGGCAGCTGGGGCTTCACCATTGGAGTCTCTGTCACACCCTGTCCCGCCTCCCGCCCTCTGCCATGCCTTGTCCTCCCCACCCTCGCTGTCGCGCCCGACCTCCCCATCTCACTAGGCCCCACTGCGAGCCTCGCTGACAGACCCGGGACAGGAGTGCAGCAACTTCCCAGCGTCAGGGAGCTGGGGTGTGAACCGGGCCGCGGGCTTCTCCTTGCGAGGGGCCTAGTGGCACCCGCACTCGGTAGGGTCAGGCCGGGCGCTGTCTGGAGGCCTCACGCCTAGTGGCTCCTGGATGATGGAGGTTCTTCTCTCGCACTTCCTGTACGAGGGGAGCAGCCCCAGAGGGCCGAGCCCCCTGCTCCACGCAGCCACGGCCTGGGACCCTGCTGTCTCTGCAGCCACGTCTCAGCGCGTGGTCTGGGGACCCCAGCTGCTCGCCGCCTTCTCCATCTCCCAGACCACAGAAGGGGAGAGCGCGTGCTCAGGGGCGGGATGGCGGAAACTCCTGCTCACGCTCCGCTCACCTGAGAGCCCAGGATACGCGCGAGGACACGAGGGGGCACTTGGGAGGCCCGCAGGTGCACGCGGGGGACGCTCAGCCTGGTCGAGGACTGTGGAGCCCGAGGCCACCAGGAGGACTCTGGTGTCTGAGCGACGGGATCCGGCCCAGGGGAGGCCGCAGGGGCTGAGTGGAGAGTGGTGCTGGGGCGCGCCCTCCGCAGAGCGCTGGGAGGACAGTGTGGGGGCAGCAGGGGTGTGGGAGCTGCACGCAGTGCGCCTTCTCTGCCATCCCCCTGCAGGGGGGTCGCAGGTCTCCGTGCGGCTCGGCCGGCCGCTCGGGCTTCAGCCATCCAGAACCTTTAGGCGTGAAGCTCGGGAAGGTGGCCGGGCGACATGGCCCGGGGACGCCGCAGGAGTGTAGACATCCAGGGGTCCAGGGCTGTCTCCCTGAGGGCAGTGGGACGGGCTGGCTTGCCCCTGGGTCTGAGGCGACTTGACACTGCACGTCCAGCCGGCCATCGGTGAGTAAGCAAATGACCGTGCGTTCCCTTTTGGTTGTGCCACGGAGGCAGACCTTACTGCAGGACCTCCTGCCTGCCAGGGTCCTCATGCCTCTCTGAAGACTCCCCACAACAGAAGCCGTCCATGACCCATCACCACCCTCCTCCCTACCACTGAGCCCCGCTGTGCAGGGGGGAGCCCTACCACTGAGCCCCGCTGTGCAGGGGGGAGCCCTACCACTGAGCCCCGCTGTGCAGGGGGGAGCCCTACCTCTGCGGCCTCGGGCGGCCTGTGTGGACGTGAAGGTGCCAGTTGGTCACTTTGTGCACCACCTGGGACTGAGGGAGAATGCACTACTTTGATGGAGATAAAATCCCGCCCACAAGCCAGGGCTCGGCCAAAACAGCCCCTTGTGCTCTGAGAAGCCCGCGGGCTCTCGGCTCAGGATGTGCCTGTGGGGTGCTACCCTGCCGGGCTGGCGCTGGGCGGCCTCTGCTTCTGGAGCACCCTGGCCTCTCCCGAAGGACTTGCTCCCGACTGGCCATGCTGTTAGGGGAGGGCAGGGGCCCACTCTGTGGCTGGATCCCACATGGTTGACTGCAGTTCTAGACCCGGATCTGGGGGCTTGAACAGTCGTGGCACGTGTGAGTGTGCATGCGCCCAGATCCTGAGGAGGGGCGTGGCGTGCCTGTGCCCCGGAACACGCGCTCCTCTCTCCGGCTCTCTGCGAGCCCACGCGCCCTCTAGCAGCAAACAGAAAAGTGAGGCGGGGCAGGAACAGACCTCGCCAGCCTCCTGCAGCTGGTGTGCCCCACGGTGTGGCCTCATCTGCAGGAGGGGGCTGCCAGCTCTCACGCTGCTCCTACTCGAGGTCGGAAACACCAGGGAGGGACGGGGACCGCTGTTCTTGGCACCTACTGGGGCCATGTTGCTCTTGGACAGACCCCTCTGTGCGCCCCACCCGGCTCTGCACGGCTGTCCATCAACTCCCCTTGCTCACGGCCTGCCTCGGGGGCTGCACTGCTGTGGGCCGTGCCATCGGAGCCCTCGGAGCTGCCCACACCTCTTCCCCAGGCAGCTCTGGGCTGGCCTACCTGGCAGGTGGCGCTCTTCCCTGGGCTCGGTCTGGATGGAGCCCTTGGGCCTTACCCGGCTGTCCTTCGAGTCCGACCCCTCTCAGCGCTCGCATGCCCCTGACGGTCTGCATCCTGCATGAGCTCTGGCCGAGCACCGTCTCTCCGGCTGGACTGAGAGGGCACGGCGGCTGTCGCTCACCTGCTGCCCTGGCGTGGAACAGGCCCTCCGTCCTGGGCCTCTTGGTAGGGAAGAGCAGGGGCCGCCGCTGCCTGAGGCTCACGGTTTCTCCAGGCACTCTGGCTGCCACGTGTATCTGGCCACAGCCTCGCACGCCTGCCGTCTGCGTTTCCTCACGCCTGGGCCTCTCTGCGCTCAGAGGGAGCAGAAACCCAGGCAGTGCTCCGTGAAGCCCCCGGCAGCAGCCCCCACGTGAGGCCTGCCTCTGCAGTGAAGGCCGAGGGCGCGTCTGGGCTGTCCTTCACCCAGGGACAGGGAAACACGTCACTCAGGACGTGGCTGGACGTGGGCGTGGCAACGAGGGGGCTACTGGGAAAGCTGGGGTGGAGGGTGAGGGCTGAGCCGGGGGGCTGGAGGGGGTGATGGCTGCCCGCCCACGCAGGTGTGTGGGGAGGAGGGCGGGCGAGCGGCTGGCAGGGGCGGGCGTGGCTGTCCAGGCTGTCTCGGGAGGGCCTGCCCTGAGATCGCGTTCCAGGCCCAGGCCTGCAGTGGTGGAGGACTGCTGTCCGGGTCCTGGCGGGGTTCAGCAGTCAGTGGCCAGTCTTTACTCAGTTCCTGCCTTGCCCCAGGCCCAGCTGGGTGCGGGTGGCGCCTAGGTGCTGGAGGCAGGGAGCCGTGCGGGAGGCAGGCGGGAGGCAGGCTCAGTACCTGGGCCAGCCTGAGCGTTCCAGCGCCTTGTGGGTCTTGGGCTAAGAGTGTCATCCTGAAACTGGGCCGTTGAGCATAGGCCCCTCGCAAGCCCCGGTCCCCGTGAAGGGCCTGCCTGTGCCTTGCCTGCCCAGAGGGGGCGCAGATGGGCTCACCTGGGGGGGTAGGGGCCATGTGCTGTCCTGCAGCGGGGGATGGAGCTTCCCAGGGGGTGCGCCTGCGAGCTCACGGGTCAGCAGGCTTTGAACTCCTCCTGAGCACCCCCGGAGCCCAGCGAGCGGCACTGCTGCCCCTCGGTGTGCCCACCCAGCCTGTGCAGCTGCCTCCGGGCTCTAACGGCTTCTCTCCCCCCAGGGCCCTGGTCTTCGTGTCACATGGAGCTGGAGAACACTGTGGCCGCTACGCCGAGCTGGCCCAGATGCTGGTGGGGCTGGACCTGCTGGTGTTCGCCCACGACCACGGTGAGTGCCCGCCGGCCACGCGTGCTGCCCTGCTCCTCGCAGGTCCCGTGCCCCTCTGTTTCCATTCAGAAATGTGGGCTTGGCAACCACACACGTGCCAGGTGGTCGCGGTAAGGCTGCAGTAGGCTGGTCAGACCCAGCCACCTGAGACAGCATGCCGGGCTGTGTTCCTAACACACCAAGCCTTGCTCAGAGCAGGCCCTGGGTGTCTCCGAGAGACTTTGCAGGGTGCAGTCCACACGGTGCATGGTAGCCCAGTGCGGCCACAAGAAGTGGGCAGTGCTGCAAACCAGGAGACCAGTGGGGGCCCAGAGACCCTTGGCCATAGGGGCCCTGACACATACACACACATGCATGCACACACACCCCACCCACATACATACATGCATACACACACATCACCCACATGCATGCATGTACACACGCGAAGTATGCACACATACACACATAGCACTGGCACACATGCATGTACAGAATACACATGAAATGTGCACATATACATGCACACACCACCCACATGCATACACATACACATGAAGCATGCACACATACACACATATGCACACACCACCTGCATGCATATGTGCACACACATAAAGTACACACATGAAGTGTGCACACATACATGCATGCACACATATCACAATGCATACATACACACATGCATGTGAAGTACGCACACACACGAAGTGTGCATGCATGCATGCACACATCACAATGCATGCATATACATACACACATGCATGTGAAGTACACACATACACACAAAGTGTGCACACATGCATGCGCATACCACCCACATGCACACACGTACATACACATACGTGCAAAGTGTCCACACATACATAAGCTCACGTGTGTGCGTGCGCATGGTACATGTGCATGCACTCACACGTGTGTGTACGCAGCAGGGTTAAAGGATGGGGAGCCCTGAGAGGACGCAGATGAATGAATGGAGACAGAGCACGCGTGGAGGGCAGTAGAGACGGCGGGGTTTGGGAGGACCGGGGTCCGTGTGGAGAAGCTGCAGCACTGAGCAGCTCCCAGGCCATCTCTGTGCTGAAGTGGGTGGAGGGGAGCAGGCTGTGGCTGCGGAGCAGCGGGGGTCCCATGGTCTAGACGTGCCTCCCTGGCCTTCCGTGACTGGTGCCTGGCCTCCCTACCCACACCACCCTGCCGTGTGACAGCACGGGGCAGGGTGGTCTTTGCTGGAGCTTCGCTTCCCCCGTGGCGTCAGCACAAGGTCCTTTCCACTTCAAAGGTCGCGGGTGCCCTCCAGGTCTGGCCACTTTCTACATGTATACATGGCACACGTGTACGTGTACATGGGATGTCACACGCGCACACACACATAGACATGCACACGCATGCCCAGGCAGTCTTTCGTTTCTGGTTACGTGACGTCAGCCACCGCCATGGAGTGGCAGGGTCCTCACCTGGCGTGGGCAGTGTCTTTGTCACCTGGGTGGCAGGGCCTCCTGCTCCGCCATGTGTCTGATGGGACATAACCTTGCAAGCTCCTTACGACCACCATGGAGACTTCCCAGCGCCATGCAAAGTTCCGTTGTCCTGACCCAGATCCAGAAATGTCCTTCTGTTTTATTTGACTCAAAAATACATAATGAAGTGATGCTGGAAGGAGGGGCCAGGCTCGGGCAGCGGGGCCCGGAGGCTGGTGGGAAGGGGCGGGCGCACTCACACACAGACAGCGCCCGGGGAGGCAGGCTTGCCGGCGTGTCTGCAGAGCGGGAAGATGCGCGGGCCCCTGTGGCCGGGAGTGCTGGCCTGCTCGCTGCCCTGCAGTGGTTCGGCCTTGTGGGCGGGCGGTGCCATCTGTGAGTGTGGCGATGATGGGGGACGGCCCTCCAGGCTGGCATGTGTGCGGGGCCTCGCCTACTGCGTCGTCACGGGACGTGCTGAGGTGGGAAAGGCCCTTCCCCACTGCGACCGTCTGCCGCAGCTCGCTGCCTGCACCCTTGCTCAGAGCCAGCTCGAAGGAAAGAGCATTCTCTGCAGCGAGCACTTCGGGCTCTCGGCCTCGCGCCCCGGCCAGGTCAGCGTGGCCAGACTGGCGGTTAAGGACAAGTGTCCTTTGCTTGTTCGGCCTGACTGTGGCTCTTGGAAAGCACCATTGAGAGCAGAGGGCGAAAGGCCACGGCCCGCCTCCCGAGGTCGCCAGAGGACGTGTCCTCCGAGGCGGGCTCTGACTGAGGGCAGTGGAGGTGGTCGTGCCGGCTCGCCGCCCCAGCTCCTTGACTGGCTCACTGGCAGTCCCTCTGGCAAGTGGCGAAGGGAGACCTTCAATCCGAAAAGTGGCCCAGTTGAAGGTGCGGGGCTCCCCTAGAGGAGGCTGGGAGGCTGGGCCTCACGGAGCTTAGGCCAGCTGGGGGAGCGGGCGCTGCGTCGGTCTTTGCGTTTCTTCCTTTTGTTATTCTTTTACAAGTGTCTTTCTTTTCTGACAGTGAGATAGAGACAGAGAGACAGCGCGAGAGAAGCCCCGGGACTCTCTTGCTGTGCCCACCTCCCAGCTAGCCCTCTCATGACCACTGTGTGCATGCCTGGGCCTCGGAGGCCGGCCGGGGAATCGAACCCACGGTCTTGCATGTAGTCCAGCATTGCTTGAGCGGCTCACTACTGCCACATCCCAGCAATGCGTGCTTCCTGTCCTCGCTGTGAGCTGTTAGAATGGAGGCCCTGGATGCAAGATGGCTGGCTCTGCCCATTGGTGGCACTGGTGTCCCCAGCCGGATGTGGCAGAGTGGGCCAGACCATAGCCCTGGCGTGGCTCGTAAATCTCGATAAGTGGATATGGGGAGCGGGTCAGGGCCACGGGACATGCAGTGAGGGCCGCAGAGACGGAGGCGAGACCCTGCTGATGGCAGCGCCCGTGCCCGCGTGCTGGAAGGGCCCCAGCTCAGCCTGACCAGAGGGTCAAGGGCCCGCTCGGACCTGGTTAACCACGCCGAGCCTCAGTTTTCCTCCACCCGCGGACGAGGACACGTCCTCTCCTACGAGGGCACCGAGAGGGTGCGCATACAGGGCCCCGGGTGTGGCACGTCATCCTTCAGCCGCTGTGCTGTGTGCCTGGGCCGGCATGACTCCCAGGCTCTGGGCAGGCCTGGCCAGGCCCCCAGCGACCAGGGCCGGGTCCCCAGCTGACGTTTCAGACCTGCGGAGGCTCCTGCGGAGACCCCGGAAGCACTAGAGAAAAAGGCGCCTTACCCAGCGTGGGGCCGGGTGGTGAGGCAGAGAGGCAGCTGAACCTGCACGGGCAGGGCCTGGGTTCACATCCTGGGACCTCCCTCACACACCAGATGTCCACGTCCTCGGGGCCCAGGCCACAGGTGCCCCCCGCCCGACACCCCGGGAATGAGTAAGCCGGCGTAACGGCACTGCAGAGGGGATAGCTGCCCGCGTGGCCTCAGACGCCGTGGCTCCTGGGGCTATGCCGGGCACCGCGGGTTGAAGGCAGAAGCCTCAGCGCCACACTGGGGCACCCTGGCTCTGCCTCAGTACACTGGGGCCCAGCAGGTGCGGAGTCGGGCTCGGTACCGTACCTTCTGCCTTGTTTTCGTGTTAAGCTTGGAGTGTGTACAGAGCGACCTCACGGTGGTGAGAATCAGGCTCCCTGCCGTTTCTGAGTCGGCTCATGCCAGGCCCGGTGCTGGGCCCTCCCATGACCGGCCCCAGCCCCTCACCCCCTCCCAGGCTGCCAGCCATGCCTCCCGCCCTCCACCAAAGCCCACGGACCCATCGGGAGCAGCCCGACCACACAGCGGCTCAGCCAACACGCTCGCAGCGCCGCAGGCGGGGTGCGAGCTGTGGTCAGCACCACGGCTGCAGGTGCTTCTGCTGGGCAGCGTCTTCACCCGTGGGCACCGACTCTGGCCTCGGTCCTCACGGGGTCTGAAGCAGGAAGTTGCTGGAGGGAGAGCAGGCCTTTCCTGGAGCCCGGCAGGTTCTGGCTGCACCTCATGGCCAGCACCGTGTCACGTGGCCGGGCCTTGCTGCCGGGGAGGCAGGGAATGGGTCTCTGATCAACACCCCCAGCAAGGCCCCCGTCAGGAAGGAAGTGGCGGAGAGGGGCGGCTGTTGCTGTCCTCCAGGCCCACGGGCAGGGCCTCGCCGTGGCTCCGTGTCCTCTGGGCACGGCTGTGGTCCGTCCCCAGCCTCAGCGCCCCCGCCCGTGTCCTTTCCCAGCACCTTCCCTTCGAGGGCACCCTTGGCACCACCAGGAAGTCCCGGCTTGAGCCCCCGGGACTGTGCAGCATCTCAGATGCCCGGGGACAGCGCGGGACACGGTCATGTGGTCCTGGCGTGGTGAGACCGTCTGCTGCAGAAGAGCAGGGCAGCCGCTCCCTTGGAAAGCAACAAAATATGAGTTTCTTTTGGGTGCAAAGAAGTTTTGGAATCCACACACAGTTTTTTCCACAATAAGCATTTTCTGTGAATTCTGAAGTCGCCTTGTGTGTATTGTCCTGTGTGGTAGCCACCCTGCAGGCGGGCACTGTCTTCCCGTGCTGTGGCCTTCTGCCCTGCCGGCCCATGCGGAGCCCGGGGCCTCCCTGCAGGCGGGCACTGTCTTCCCGTGCTGTGGCCCTCCTCGCTGCCGGCCCACGCGGAGCCCGGGGCCTCCCTGCAGGCGGGCACTGTCTTCCCGTGCTATGGCCCTCCTCGCTGCCGGCCCACGCGGAGCCCGGGAGCTGTTCTCACAGACAGTCGTGCAGGCTCCCGGCCTGTCCGCGCGGGGTCCCGCCATGACATGCTGCCCTGCAGGCCTGCAGGAGGGCCTGAGGGCGTCCCGGCCACGCAGGGCTGGGGGACTCGGCCTCCGAGGGGGGCTCGGGCCTGGAAGCGAGCGGGCCTCCAGGGAGGGGCGTCCAGGACAGTGTGGGCAGGTTGAGCAGAGGGGTGGGGGCCACGCCAGAGCAGGCGCATTCCCGGATGCAGCTCTCTGCGTGGAGAAGCCGGGCGCTCTTCACGCGGCCCTTGGTCTCGGTGACTCCCTGGAAAGCCCAGGGCCCCCACATGAGCAGTGCGCAGTGGCCTGGAGGGGGGCAGCAGGGAGGGGACCTCGCCCAGCCTCCTGCTGTGAGCCTCTGCTACCCAAGTACAGGGACAGCCCGGTCGATTAGTGGTGAATTCCCATCTGCAGGTGTTCGTGGGAGAGTCAGAGAAAGGGGGTTTTCGGCTCCGCTGGGTGAGTGAGAGAGGAAGTCCGGGATGCTGGGGCAGTCAGGCCTGACTCCCGGGCAGCCCCCCAGACAGGGGAGGACTCAGGGAATTCCGCGGCACGCCCGGTGGCGCCTCGCCCACAGGGAGACAGGCTCCCGTCGGGGACTGGTGGGGTGCTTCTACAGCAGGTTACGGGGACAGTGCTTGTTTGGAAATGTGGCAGCGTCTGTCATGCCTTAGTAAATATGGGGTGAAGACACGGTAAGGTGGGGTCAGTGCGGGCTCCCTCCCCTAAGGTGGGGTCAGTGCGGGCTCCCTCCCCTAAGGTGGGGTCAGTGCGGGCTCCCTCCCCTAAGGTGGGGTCAGTGCGGGCTCCCTCCCCTAAGGTGGGGTCAGTGCGGGCTCCCTCCCCTAAGGTGGGGTCAGTGCGGGCTCCCTCCCCTAAGGTGGGGTCAGTGCGGGCTCCCTCCCCTAAGGTGGGGTCAGTGCGGGCTCCCTCCCCTAAGGTGGGGTCAGTGCGGGCTCCCTCCCCCAAGGTGGGGTCAGTGCGGGCTCCCTCCCCCAAGGTGGGGTCAGTGTGGGCTCCCTCCCCCAAGGTGGGGTCAGTGCGGGCTCCCTCCCCCAAGGTGGGGTCAGTGCGGGCTCCCTCCCCCAAGGTGGGGTCAGTGCGGGCTCCCTCCCCCAAGGTGGGGTCAGTGCGGGCTCCCTCCCCTAAGGTGGGGTCAGTGCGGGCTCCCTCCCCTAAGGTGGGGTCAGTGCGGGCTCCCTCCCCCAAGGTGGGGTCAGTGCGGGCTCCCTCCCCCAAGGTGGGGTCAGTGCGGGCTCCAAGGTGGGGTCAGTGCGGGCTCCCTCCCCCAAGGTGGGGTCAGTGCGGGCTCCCTCCCCCAAGGTGGGGTCAGTGCGGGCTCCCTCCCCCAAGGTGGGGTCAGTGCGGGCTCCCTCCCCCAAGGTGGGGTCAGTGCGGGCTCCCTCCCCCAAGGTGGGGTCAGTGCGGGCTCCCTCCCCCAAGGTGGGGTCAGTGCGGGCTCCCTCCCCTAAGGTGGGGTCAGTGCGGGCTCCCTCCCCTAAGGTGGGGTCAGTGCGGGCTCCCTCCCCTAAGGTGGGGTCAGTGCGGGCTCCCTCCCCTAAGGTGGGGTCAGTGCGGGCTCCCTCCCCTAAGGTGGGGTCAGTGCGGGCTCCCTCCCCTAAGGTGGGGTCAGTGCGGGCTCCCTCCCCCAAGGTGGGGTCAGTGCGGCTCCACGTGCTCTTAGCCATCAGCTGGATAGGCAAGCTTGTCCTGCAGGCCCCGTAGGCCGTTCTGGCTGACCGCCGCCTGTGGTTACTGAGTGCGCACACGTGCTGGGTCTGGCAGTTGAGCGTGGACAGCTGGGGGGCCACCCGTGCTGGAGCAGCCAGGGGGCAGGACTGGGAGCCCAGTGGGCCGGCCCAGCCCAGATGGAGAAGGTCTTTGGGGAGCGGCTGCGTGGATGCTCTGCCGGCCTGGTGATGTGCTGTCAGGGCAGGTCGGCTGGGCCTGGATCTAGGACTTCTGTGGCCGCCACACACCCCGAGGTGAGGACTCCCAGGGCCAGCCCTCCCTGGCTAGGCGTGGGCGGAGGCAGTGTGGCCTCACTCCCTGTGGCCTGGCTCTGCTTCCGTGGTGTCCTGCTGAGGTGTCAGTGCTGGGGCCAGCTCCACGGACAAAGTGCACCGGGAAGTTGCCTCCTCTCTGCCTGGAGTGCTCCCCGGTCCCGTGCATGCTGGGTAGAACCTCAGTGCAGGAGTGCCCTGAGGCCCGGGAGTCTGGGAGGGCGGAGGCAGGCTCACTCAGAGCGGCTCAGGGCCAGCGGCCGGGAAGGCTGCTGGGGTGTGGGCAGAGGGGCCGCGACAGGCGGCCAGCTGGTGGTGGTGCGGGCTGCCTGCAGAGCAGTGGTTAGGTGCTGTGCGAAAGCCACATCCCACATGGCCGGCCGGGTTCAAACCCAGCGCTGACAGGCACACGTGCACGTGTGTGCATTTACACGTATGCCCAAAGCCCTGCCAAGACAGGGAGATGAGGAAGAGGGACTGCGGCGTGACTGCGCCCCACTTCAGGCTCTTTGTCCCCTCCTCCGGCCAGCACGAGCTCCCTTGGTAATTTAGACAGACACACCGGGACGTACGCGCCGTGGTCACAGGCACACGTGGGCTGGTCCGAGGTCCGGTCACTTGCGTGGGCCGTGGGAGGCCGGTGGCCTCCGCTGGCTGGACTGGCTTAGGCTGGCTAAGGGGCCGACCTCAGGTTCCTGGAAAACATCTCGAACGGAACGTCTCGTGAGCCATTGTCGGAGCCGGTTCCACCGGAGGCGACAGGATGCCCTGCTGCGCCTGGCGAGAGCCGTCACCCTGGCGACGGGCCGTGGAGCCCGCTCGGTCGCCCTCGCCCTTCTGCTGGTGACTGCTCGAGCAGAAGCAGGCCAAGGCCCCGAGCTGCCAGCGCTGACAAGGCCTCGACGCCGCGCCACTCCTCACGCGCCGCGGCGCCCTTCCTGGACGGTTTAATTAGAAGCCACCTCTTTAACAGTCACGGGCTGGCGTCCCGCCGTCTTTCCTTCTGTGTCGTTAGGAGGTCGCGTTTTCAAGGACTGTGTCTCCCTGACGGTGTCAGGTGTGTGGACTTAGCGTGTCCAGGTGGCTGCAGCACCCCAGGCTCAGCTCCTCACCTGCGAGCTGAGGTCAGGAAACGCCCACCTCCTGGCCGACTGGCCGCTGGGGCAGGAGGTCAGTCCTTGTCCTGCGCCTCTCCATCCTGGCAGGGCTTCAGGCGACACGCACCGCGCCCCACCGTGGGGCCTGCAGGGAGGGACGGTTCACCCCAGGCCCCCGGACATGCCGCTTGGGCCGAGGGGCTGACGGCAGCAGAGTGCCCTCCTGCCCCCCCACTCCTGGAAGACAGACAGAAGGAAACTACACATCCTGCCTTTGAGACCAGCCCTGCAGCCTAGTGGTCGAGGGAGTCGGATCCCACGTGGCCGACCACAGTTCAAGCCCTGGCCCCGGCAGCTTGGAAAGCTAGTGGGCACGTGTACACCTGTGCCCCAAATCCCAAAGGATGGAGAGTGGAGAGAGGGGTGCAGTGTGACCTCCCCCGCTGGGTGTTCCCTCCCGCTGCCGCTCTCTGGCAGTCAGGAAGTGGAGCCGTGTACATGGAGTTCTCACGGAAAGTTCTGGCTTGAGCGCCTACTCACTGTTGTCATTATTGTGGCTCTCGGGTCGTGTTTCAGCACCCGCCGAACACACGTGTTGGACACGGCTCAGTCCTGCTTCCCAGCAAGGGCCGAAGCCTGGGGGTCGGCCAGGGCCACAGGCTGCACCGAGATGCAGGCGTGCCGTCGGGCCGTGGCCTCGGGATCCCCTCTGGGACAGTGTCTCCCAGCACCCCACAGACACTTCTGCACCCAGGGCCGTCTCGCGGTGTGGGTGCTGGGCTGCCTGATAGCTCGCCCAATGACAGCTGCCACTTGAAACCCTGTGGCCCCGCGGAGGAGCACGTGGGCGGTTTCTGGAGCCGGAAGCCCTTCCTCTAGCCTGGAGGACGCTTCGGAAGTGTCAGAGGAGGACAGACGCTCGCCCTGCGCACTCCTGCCCTGTGTGAAAGTGAGGGCTGCGAAGGCTCGGGAGCAAGCTGCCCGCTGCCCCAGGGAGCTACGGGCCACGGCTCGGGAGCTGCGGGGAGGTGTACCTAAGTGCAGCGAATATGTGGGGTGCACGTGGGGGTACAGCAGGACTGGACTCTGCTCAGCCCGTGTGACCCTGGGCTGCCTAACTGCTCTGAGCCTCAGTTCCCTCACCCACAGCAAGAGCAAAGGCAAAGTGTCCCCTACCCATAGGGCCAGTAGGGAGACTACAAAGGAGCCCGGGTGGCCGGGGTGAGCGGGGTGCCCTGGACTCCCTCATGGCGTTCCCGAGTCCGCAGGTGAGATGGTGGCCACGGCCCCACGTCTTCATTAGTGCTTACTGGGCCCCGACGGCCGAAGCACACAGCTCTCCAGACACGGCCCATCTGGCCCTCGGGCTCTGCAGCGGACCCGGTCCCTCTGCAGAAGCGGCCAGCATGGGCACAGGCCGCAGCTCCCACCTGCTGGGGTGTGGCCATCACCGCTCGGCGCCTGTGGGCCAGGGTCTCCAGGGCATGGTCCCCCCGTTGTCTCCTGCACTTCACACGAGAGACCCCCAGCCGGGACTTGGGCCCCTTGTGTGGGCAGGGAAGTGGCAGAGCCAACAGACAGAGGCCGGCGGGGGCCCTGTCCCTCCCACTGCTAATACCAGAAAATCCCTGAGTCCGGGTTGTTTTGGAAAATGGAGGTGTCTTCAGCTCCCGGTGGAGGGCCAGGGGCTGTTCCCAGAGGGTGTTGCCGAGTCCGGGGTGAGAGCAGGGAGCGGGGCGTCGGTCCCTGTGCGTCTTGTCTTTCCGTCCTCAGACCTGCGGGGGCCATCACGCCCCCGACTGCGTAGTCACCCCCGGCCTCTCCCACCGCAGAAGTGTTATGTTTCCTCCAGGTCCCGCCACAGCTAACTCTCCACACGAGGGCCTGGGGTCACGGGCCACAGCAGGGCCCCATCCCGCACCGGGCAGCTCCTGCAAGTGAGACCAGGCTGCCCCGCCCTCGTCTCTGGGCTCCCGGGCCACGCCTCTGCCCGTGACCGGCTGCTGTAAAGGAAGGTGCGTTCTCGCCTATGTCCTGTTTTAGTTTTTGGAGAGAATGTTCATTATAGGGCCCATGCACTCACCAGAGAGACAGAGACAAAGAGACACATAAAGTGAGATCTCCCCCTGGGGCATGGCCATGCGGCCATCTCGCCTCTGATCTCCTCTGGGAGTTTGAGCACACGTACCGGCACCCACACCCAGCGTGCTCTTTAAGCTACCAGGTCCAGGGCTCGAACTGCAGTTGGTCTGTGGGAGTCCAGTGCCTTACCCAGTACAGCAGCTGCTGGCCCGCCCATGGCCCATCTTTATCAGGTGGGGGGTTGGGAGGGGAGCAGGGACATGGTGGGGGGTGTTCCGTTAACCGCAGCACACACACAGAGGCACCAGGGGGTCCTGCCTGGGGTTGGGGCTCCCCACAAACGGCGGCGTGTGGACACCGAGTAGAGGGTGTTGTGCAGGAGCCGTGTTGGGGCATCGGGCCCAGAGGGTGTGGGGAGAGTGTCGGGGGTCCCCAGAGAGCAGGGGGTGTGGGGAGAGTGTCGGGGGTCCCCAGAGAGCAGGGGGTGTGGGGAGAGTGTCGGGGGTCCCCAGAGGGTGTGGGGAGAGTGTCGGGGGTCCCCAGAGAGCAGGGGGTGTGGGGAGAGTGTCGGGGGTCCCCAGAGGGTGTGGGGAGAGTGTCGGGGGTCCCCAGAGAGCAGGGGGTGTGGGGAGAGTGTCGGGGGTCCCCAGAGGGTGTGGGGAGAGTGTCGGGGGTCCCCAGAGAGCAGAGGGTGTGGGGAGAGTGTCGGGGGTCCCCAGAGGGTGTGGGGAGAGTGTCGGGGGTCCCCAGAGAGCAGGGGGTGTGAGCAGAGCCCGGGCTATGCTGGGTCTTCCCAGCGGAAGGACCTCCTGCACCCAGGAACTCGCCCGGAGCTGTCAGGCCAGGGCGAGGGCTGGGGGCCCTGCAGGCCCTCCCCGTCCTCGAGGGGATGAGCTTGGAGGGCAGTGGATGGGCCCGGCCCGAGGCCTGAAGGCGGAGCCCCACCACTAAGGGTGCCGAGGCTGGCCGTGGGCGGGGCTTGGCTGACGCAGGCGCCGTGGCTTTGGAAGCGTGCGCCGTGCTGCCCTCGCCCGCCCTCCCCAGGACAGATGGACCAGGGCTCTGGGGAGCAGCGGGCTCGGCCCAGACAGCTGCCCCAGCACCCCACCGTGCTTTCAGGGCCAGGGGATTGGAGCGCCAGCGCGTGGCACCGATGTGGGCCGTGGCGGGCGGCTGTGCCCCCAGTCTCCCCGCACCTCCGGGCACCTGTCTGTGGCCGCTTCCGTCTCCTTGGCACATGGCGGAGCCTGGCGGCGGGGGCAGTGGTGGCCGTGACGCGTGTGAGCTTGCTGGGGACTGGGCGGGGCAAACCCAGGCGGCCTTGGCCTCAGAGCAGGACCCTCCAAGGTAGAGGCCCACCGCTGGGAGGCCACCGAGGCCCCTGTCCTGCCGAGTCGGCGCTGGCCTGGTACTCGAGGAGCCCGCACCGCGAGGATGGGTGCTGGCCGGGCCTTCCATTCTGGCGTGGCTTCATCGTGGTCAGGGTGGCGTGAGTCGTGGCTTTGTCACGCCCTCAGTGAAGCCTGACGGATGTCCCTGCCCGCGCCTTCGGAGCCCGACGGCAGACAGTGCCCTGGGGGCCTTCCTCCCCAGTGGTGCCCCAGCTGCTAGGACAGCCCGGAGGACGCACGGAGCATGGAGGCCAATGCCGCCACCCGGGAGCTGTCCCACCGCCCTGGGACTGACGCCCTCCACACCCACAGCGCCCTGGCAGGGTGACGAGCCCATGCGTTTGTCCACCTGCAAATACCGGGACTCTCCTAGGGATGGTCCAGGAGGCTGTGCCGTGCAGGTGTCCCCAGTCGGCATGGCAGTGTGACCCTTCAATGTGTGTGGGGCAGGGGCAGGGCTGCCAAGGGTGAGGGGAAGGTTCTGGGTTGTTCTCGGGTTCGAATCCCAGCTCCTCCATTTACCACCTGCAAAGGGCAAGAGCTTGGCCTGGGTGCCCTGTTTCCTGTCTGAGGGGCGGGGCTGAGAATGGCTCCCAGGGACAGCGCACGGCCCCGTGTGAGGCACCTGTCAGTGGGTGCAGTCTCCCCACCGGAGGTGCAGCAGGGACCACAGCTGCTGCCGTTTGTCGTCGCTGACGAGGCAGAGCTGCTAGGAACCTGCGAGGACGGCCCTTCTCACTTGCGGGGTGGGTGACGGGCCTCGACGCCCCAGTGACCCGTGGCAGGTCGGCCAGAGCCCGGGCCCGGGGTCCACGCTCCTCCCCAAGCTGGGAAATGGCTGCAGCTCCTCTTCTGCAAGTTAGGGTTCAGAACGACTCTGGCTGTGGATGGACTGGACAGAGGGACCCTCCCAGGAGCTTAGAAACCAGCAGGGCCAGGGCTGCCTCGTCGAAACGCACCCTGGGGAGAGGCCGCAGGGCTCTGCAGGACACCCAGACGCCTCGCCTTGGTGGCCAGGAGCTGCCGGGCAGTGGGATGGACAGCCTCTTCTGCAGAGGGAGCCTTTGTGAAGTGGGGGCTCGCACAGCATGTGGCTGGGGGCACCGGCCCCCCAGGGACTGAGAATAAACCACTGTGATGCCGCCAGCCTGGGCAGCAGGGAGGGCGGGACTGGCCCCCCTGGGAGGCGGTGTCCTGCGTGGCAGTGTCTTGCGTGGCGGTGTCCTGGGTGGCAGTGCCCCCCCGGGTGGCGGTGCCCCGGGAGGCGGTGTCCTGTGTGGCAATGTCCTGGGTGGTAGTGTCTCGCGTGGTGCTGTCCCGGGTGGCAGTGTACCACGTGGCACTGTCCCGTGTGGCACTGTCCCGGGTGGCGGTGTCCCGCGTGGCACTGTCCCGGGTGGCGGTGTCTCACGTGGCGCTGTCCCGGGTGGCGCTATCCCGGGTGGTGGTGTCCCGGGTGGTGCTGTCCCGGGTGGCGGTGTTCCGCGTGGCGGTGTCCCAGGCTGCCGTGTCCCAGGTGGCAGTGCCCCCGGTGGCTGTCAGTGGCCAGTAGCAGCCCTTTGTCTTTGAGCCTATTTCCCACTGCGCGTTGGGCCCCTCCGAGCAGCAGCCTGAAGGGCGGGAGCCAGCCCTAAGTGGCTCTGCCCACCCCTACTCTCTGTCACCCACGCCCTCCCTGCCCTGACCCAACTTCCTGTCCTCCAGCAGAGGAGGGGCAGGCAGGGCCCGCAGGCTGTGAGCTCAGGGGTAGGGCAGCCAGCTCTCCCCAGCCCAGGCTGACGTGTCTCTCTGGCCACAGCGGAGATGCCACAGCTCAGCAAGGCCGTGTGGGGGGTCTAGTTCCTTCCAGTGGAACCTTTTTTACCAAAAAAGGAGAAAGCTTGTCTGCGGCAGCGCGGCCAGGCTGTGGGCAGATGCCAAGGCACTGAAGGGCTGGGGGCGGAGGCCGTAGGGCTGCTCAGGCCCTCCTAGGCCATCGGGCCGGCTCCAGCTGCCCTGCACGGTGGCCCCTGTGACCATGTTCCCTCCTCCCGCCCTGCCGGCCCCCGACTAGACTTCTAGGTGACCGTGGGGAGCGGGCGTTGTCCCTCTTAGCCTTCTGGTCCCGGGGAGGCAGACGGGTCCTGGCTATGCATGCACGGTGTGCCAGGCACGAGGCCCAGAGCCCTGGTTGCACCTTCCCCGACAGGGAAGCCGGGCCAGAGTTGGAGAGTCGGCCAGGGTCACCGTGGCAGAGTGGGCCTGTGACCCGCCCGGCTCTGTGCGTCACTGGCAATAGCTGCCGGGGACCGACAGTCACTCACGACGCTGCGAGGCGGACCTGCGTGAGGAGGCTGTGGGTTGTCCAGAGAGCACCTGAGGGCACAGGTGTGCGCGCACCCACCACGCAGGGCTGGCTGGAGCTGGGGAGCAGATGCCGTCTCTCTCTCATGGAAGAAACTAGAACCTTTTTAAGAAAAGAGAAATTGGGGCCGGCAGGTGGCGTGGTTAAGGTGATGGACTCCGCATGGCTGGCCGCAGATTGATCCCGGACCTGGTGACTTGCTTTCTCACTTTCCCTTTCTCTCTCTCTCTGGTCAAATTAAAATAATAATAATACATAAAATAAAAAGTAATTCTTCAGACGAGAGAGAGAACAGAAACACCCGGGAGCCACCCAGCTCCTGGCCTGCAAGCGTGACTAGTCCCGCCCGGCCAATGTGCTTCGGTGGTGCTATCCTCGCAGGGCAGGGACCGGGGCTCCGTGGCCCCATCGCAGGTGCCTGACCCGAAGGCCTCCTGTGGGCCCCGCTCTCCCTGCTCCAGGACGGGGCTCCCGGGAAGGGCCGGCCGGCGTCTGAGTGCTGAGAGGCTGCGGGGCGAGGCTCTCGTGAGAGGTGGAGACCTGAGCTGCTGTGGCCGGGCAGGCCCAGCTTGTAAACTCCAGCTACGGATCTGGCAAGTCCCCTCGCGTCCCCCAGCCTCGGTCCCTCGCTCTGGAGTCTGGAGCCACTGCCTGGGCCAGGCTGCAGGACACGCGGCCATAGGCAGTCCGGGCCAGCCCTGGCCCTGCACGGAGTAGGTGGAAGGGATCCTTCAGAAGGCCTTGGAGAGTGTCCCCAGCAATGCGTAGCAGGAGTTCGGGGCAGTGGCGGGGCCCACTCAGACCCACGGCCTCTGGGATGTGGCGCTTGAGCCAAGGGCGGGCTGCAGGGGCGAGGAGGAGGCGGCGGCAGGGTCTGGGGCGGGGCCGCATGGAGGGTCTGGGGCCCTCAGGAGACGGAGGAGGTCAGAGATGGGACGAGGGTGGAGGAGCCGGACGGTACCAGGCCAGAGAGCCCCGGTTTCCCGTCTGTGAAGCAGGGACTCAAAGCTCAGGTGGCTGTGGTACAGATGGACGGACTCACACAGGCACGTGTGTGAGCACGTGTGAGCGCGTGTGGGCATGTGTGAGCGCGTGTGAGTGTGAGCGTGTGTGGGCGTGTGAGAGCGCGTGTGAGTGCGTGTGAACGCGTGTGAGCGCGTGCACTCCTTTCCCATGTCCCAGGTCAGCTCTCCATTGACAGGCGTCAGTCACACAGCCGAGAACAGCCGAGTTGGGGGTGGTGCTGAACGAGTGCAGGCCTGCCCCCTCAGGGTCGAGGACACTTCTCTGGGTGGCAGGTCCCAGTCCCACCCCGCGCCAGCTCCGTCAGCACCCCAGGTCTCGCGGGATCCCGTGGGAGGTCACACGAGGAGGCGTCCTGCCCGGCGTGACCCCTGTGCCTGCGATACAGCGCCCGGGGAAGCTGAGGCTGGGTGTCCGACGGGTCCCTGTGGTCTTGGGAGTGACGTGTCCCAAAGCTGGGACTCGGGCTCCTGGAGCCAGGAGCTGGGGCACCAGGTAGCACAGGAAGGGTTCTCCGGGGGCTGTGGACACCCACACTTCTGTAGAGAAATTCTGGAAAATAGGCCAAAATAACTGGACTACCCAGCGCCCCGCTTGTGCTACACGCCCGAGTGTGTGTGTGAGAGCGTGGAGTGGCTGAGTCCACGGTCTGCCGGGCGGCAGGCGGCCCTCTGTCCCTGCCCGTGCCCTCCCTGGCCTCTGCCATGTCCCCGTTCTCGGTAAGTCACTTCTAAAAGAACGCGAAGCGCAGCACCCGGGCCGGGGCGGGCGAGGAGCGGCCTCCTGCCGGCACCGTGCAGGAGCCGAGGCCTGGAGGGGGCGGTCCCGACCGAGGAAGGCAGTGGCAGGCGCCATGGCGTGCAGTCCTGTCGGCCGTCCTTGGAATGCTCTTCCCGGTGAGGAAGCCCACCTGCACCGGAGGTTAGCCCGAACCTTGCTAACAGGCTTTACTCCGCGTGCCCTCGACAGAGCCCAGGACAGCGTCAGGCCCCCCCGGCCGCAGTGGCTGGCTGTGGCCAGGACCCACAGGGCTTTCCCGAGGGGTACCGGCCCGCAGTGCAGGCTCGGGAGGCTCCCAGCACCCTGGGGACCGCGGCTGTGGAGGGAGGGTCTGCCCCGGCCTCCTGGAGCTGGCCCTCAACTCAGGCGGCGCTGGGCGGGAGCCCGAGGTCTGCAGAGCCGAGGTTCGCTCCCCCGAGTCTTTGAGAACCAGCCCTGCGGACTGTCTCTAAGGAGGTGAGCTTGTCTAGGGGAAGACGAGGTCGCCGAGGGGCTCCCCAGTTCCGCTGAGGATGAGAACAGAGGCAGCGTGGACGGGAGGAGGAGGCGGCCGCCTGGACGGGCTTAGGGTTAGTCCACGGGAGGGCCGGCACTCAGCCCCTCCTCCCTGGGGAGACGCGGGGCAGGAGAGGGCAAGACGGAGGAGCTGGGCTTGAGACGGGCGGCGAGGGGACGGGTCCTGTGGTCCCTCCCTGCCGCAGAAGGGGCAGCAGAGCCAGGCTGGGGGGCTGGAGGCTCTCGCAGCGGGTAGGAAGCAGGCTGGCACCCGAGGTCACGCCAGACTGGACGGATCGTTCCGTGGTTTGAGTGACTTCCCATCTGGAATCCGTCTCGCTGTCGAGGTGCAGGGCACAGTGAGCCCTTGTGGACGAGGGCTGGCTCCTGGGCCTCACCCTCGCAAGTGGGCTCCACCACGTGGGGCCTGTGCGAAGGCTGTGACAGAGGCAGTGCCCGGGGCTCGGCATGCCCGTGGACCTGGCGTCACCCGGCGTCACAGGTGGGCTGAGCCTGCCTCAGTGCCCTCGGGAGCGGCCAGCCTCAGGTGTGCGCCCGCAGCACAGCAGGGGGTTCCCGCGTGGGCGAGGCCCGGACGCAGCAAGGAAGGGCAGGTGGAGGTGCGGCGGCAGAGGGCGACGGGGCCCTGGGTGGCTGAGGAGAGCAGGTCTGTGAGCCAAGGGAGAGGTGAGTCCTGGCAGCAGGGGGAGCCCAGCATCTGCAGGGCTAGGGGCGCTCAGAGGGACACGGGCCCGTGGGCAAGGTGATGCGCCAAGCCGCCCTGCTGGGAGCCCGGCGGGAAGGCCCGCGTGCTCCTGTGTTCCCAGCCGGACGCGCCTGCAGCTCAGTGACCCAGGGCCCCGTCTTGTCTGGCTTGGTCAGCCAGGCTGGCTGCTGGGCTCCAGGCCCCGCATGCTCCTCCGTCCTCACCGTCCCTCTGACCACCAGCCCCAGCGCCGGGCGGCCGGGCCTCCCAGGCTGCTGCAGGTCTGCTCTCGGCCTTCGCTCCGGAGAAGCCCACGAAGCTTTGCCCGCAGGGCAGAACCGAGCGAGCTCGCGGCCGGCCGGGTAAGAGGTGGGCGCGCCCTCAGCCCCCCTCCGCCCTGCCCTGCGCATCCGCTCCTACTCACTCAGTCGTGGCTGATCCCGCAGCGCGGAGGCTGAGCTGGCCATGGTGCAGTGGCTGCCCGCTGGGCCTCAGCGGGGCTGCTCTCGGCACCGTGCCCCGAGCCCTGAGGGTGCAGGCAGGGCAGCTAGCACTTTGGGGGCACCTGTGGAGGGCAGGTGTTGCCACCTGACTCCCGGCAGCCCGCTGGCTCAGGCGGTGGTCTCTGGTGGCGGTTCCCACCCAGGCCACGGTGGCACGGGGCCTGTCCTGGTCACTAGGTGGAGTGTAGCTGTCGGGGTTTGAGCCCACGTCCTGCTGGCTCCCAGGAGCTCTGCCAGTCCGCGGGCACTGGCACAGAGCAGCTGCATTAGCTTAGGTGGGGTGGCAGCACCATGCTGGTGCACGAGACCCACATGGGAGGCCCCGGTTCGTGCCCAAGGCCTCCTGCCTGCGCCAGGCATGGGCGGTCCAGGCTGACTGGGCTGCGAGGGGCCCCGCATGGAGACCCTGTGGGGCCTGTGTCTCTGTCCTTCTCATAGAAGAGACAGATGGATAAACTTTCAAAATAATTGAACACAAGTAAAGGTGATCGTGACACGACTAGAAGTCCTGTGAAATCCAGGGCAGGTCAGGACCCGCCGGCGGGCAGGCTGCCCCTGGCCGCCTCTCACTGGGCTGTGGCGCAGGGCACAGTGCCCTGTGGTCAGCCTCTCTGGAGTGGGCAGCCTCTGCGCTGCCGACCGCACGGGACTCTGCCGTTCACTTAGGCGGTGTTTGGAACCCACAGAGCGTCCCGTCACTTGGTCGCAGACGCTGGTTTCTCAGTCTCACCTCATCCTGGGGGGCTCCGGGGTGAGGCTCACCTGCCCCGCGGCTCTGGCCTGCTCAGTGGCCTCAGGGCTCTCTGCACTGCGACTCCTAGCAGGGGCTCTGAAGAGGCTCTGGGGTTGCAGAGCTCTGCCCAGCCTGGATGCCTGAGGCCTCACCACTTGACGCCAATGAGTGGCCCCGGGTAACCCTTGGGAGCGGGCGGCCAGGCCCGCAGACCCAGCCCACAGCGCGCCGAGGCCCGCGTCTTCCTCAGCCCGTACCAAGGAGGATCATCTCGCTAGATGCCAAGAACCACAGTTATGACACTTTTTTGTCATGCTGTTTTCCCTTATTTATACAGTGGAGAGTAGGATGTTTTCAAATAAACCCTCTAAATATGAGATCCTGAGAATGCATTACTTCGCAGTGCTGCACCGTGCGCAGCTTCTCGGGGGTTACATCACAAAGCCTGTTGGAACAGCTTAGGGAGCCCGAGCGGAGCGTCTCCTCGCCCATATGCCGAGTGCTGGCGTCTCCGCACCCTTTCCAAGCTGTCAGCAATCAGTGCAGAAATTAATCTCGTTCTTCATCTCCTGCGCAACACCCAGCTCGCCCGGCCGCCGAGGGCACCAGGCGCACCCCTCTAGCTGGGCTCCTGGTGCCACAGCGGCTGGAGAGACGGAGCACACTGCACCCAGGTCCGTGGACAGACGTGGCCGTCCGCAGACGGGAGTGGAGGGGTGGCTTCTGTGGGGACAGACCATGGTCTCGGACTCCTTGCCGTATGTGCATTTTTGAGAGAACGAGGGAGTGGGGAGCAGAGCCCCCCTGCTCAGGCACCGCCCAGCCTGGCCAGGCGAGGGCAGCCCTGCGGGGCAGCTTGCTGTCTTGTCCAGCCCGGTCTCCTCGCCTCCCCCGCCCTCCAGCCTGCTGCCTTGGGTCTGTCCCTCTGTCCACAGCCTGCCTTTGGAACCGGCGAGGGCTCCATTTCCCGTGTGAGAGGGCGTGTTAGCTGGTGGCCAGTGTCCCATCTTGGTGGCAGCAAATGGACAGGAGGTCCTCCCCTGGGGCACGGCCCTTCCTGCCCGCCTGTGGCTGGCTCGTCTCCTCACACTCAGGCCGATGCCATGCTCAGGGACTTCTGCTTTGGGTTGTCGCAGGCCATGGGGACAAACCAGGCCTTCCTTAGAAAATGGCATGAAACTGTGATACCTGTATTTTACAAGGCACACCCTGGGGCCAGCAGGTGGTGCAGTGGTGGAGCACTGGACTCCCACATGGTTAACTGAGGTTTGAGTCCCAGATCTGGTGGCTTAAAATTCACGCGGTGCATGTGTATGTGTGCCCAAAAATCCCAGGAGGAGAATGGGGGAGGAGGGGATTGTGGCATGGCTATCGCCCCTGGGGGTGATTTTTTACTTTCTGTCTCTCTGTCTCTCTGGTGAGCACACGTGCCCAATAACAACAATATCCAAAAAAATAGCATGTCCTGGGCTGGCCTCATAGCCTACTGGTTCTAGGAGCTGGGTCCCTCATGGCTGAGCACGGCTCAGACCCAGCCAGAGCTGACGCGGCCCAGGTGCTGAGTACGACCCCAAACCCTGACAGGATGGAGAAGGGACTGTGGTGTGACCACTCCCCGTGGGGGTGCATGCCCCGCCCCTCTCCCTCCCTCCCTCTCTCTCTCTGGCAAGCTCCCGAGGGGTTGTTTCTTGCTGTCTCTCTCATCATCTCTCTCTCTGTCTCTGGCAAGCCCATGCACTCTATGGCAAAACCCTAAAAATAAAATGAAATAAATAAAATTTGTGTTTTTATAAGCAACCCTAAATAGCGGCCCAAAATAGGGAGGTGTACCCCGCTCCACAGCATCGAGGTAAAGGCTGGCATCAGGGCCCAGAAGAGCATCGCGGGAACTGGGTGGACAGGAAGCCGGTGCCTGGCATGGGGCTGCCATGGAGCTGGGCTCTGCTCGCCATGGTGAACGGGCAGCCCCCTGGGGACCCGCCGTCTGGGCCTGCTCTAAGCTCCATGGCACTCCCCGACCAGAGGCAGAGGGGGTGCCGGGACGAGAGGCAGGCTCTTCAGACCAAGTCAGGTGCATGCAGGGGAGCACCCGGGAAGCAAGGGCCATCATGGAAAGGAGGGGTTTGGCCTGTTAGGAACACGCGGGGACGGGCCCGGGACCCCGTGCCAACACGGCTGTCGTGACGTGCCATCGTCTGTTCAGCGGCGACGGAGAAAGTCGTCAACTTGGGAAGAAGTTTCCTGTGGAGTCAGACTCACGGTGGGGGAGTGGCACGTGAGGAGCCGGCCCCCCATTTCACGGTCACGTCTTAGTCCCTCCTCTACCTCCCCCCTTTTGTGATGTTGTGCACACGTGCCTGGCTTGCCTCACAAGCAGCCAGGTCTGGGACTCGAACCAGGCAGTTGGCAATGTGAGACCCACCCACCTTAAGCGCCATGCTGTGGGCTGGCCCCAGCTCGGTGTTCTTGAGTTCCTAAGAATGCCACGTAAAGAGCCGGCCCATAGTGTCAGTGCCATGACACTTCCGCGTCACTGGTAGCAAGGCACTGCGGGACGTCTCAGCGCCACATGTGACATAGTCAACCGCGGCCTGGTTGAGCCGGTGGGGCCGTCTGTGGCCAGTGTCACAGCACGGAGAATGTGACGTGGGGAGCGTGTGCTCAGGGCTTCACGTCAGTGTAGGCGCCGAGGGCCCTGTGCCCGCTGGGCGCACTCAGTGTCTCTCCACTGGCTGGAGGCCGGACAGTGTGCCAGGTAGTGAGGGTGGGCAGGAGGGCCAGGCGGCGTCTCCACACCGCTCTGCGGCAGGGCTGAGAGGGCCGGGGTGAGTGCAGGCCGGCTCGGGTCCCGGCAGATGGCCTGGCCGAAGGCCTCCGATCGCCGTGTCTGCTACTCTGTGCTCCCGGGCCTGATTCCAGGGCCTGGGCTCTCGTCTGCCGCCGTGGGACGAGGTCTCCTGGGTGGGGCTCGCCCTCCGTTGCTTGAGGAGTCAGCCAGGAACGCTGGGGGTCCCATGCGGAGGCGCCCTCACGCGCATGCCCGGACCAGCAGCGTGTTTATGGAGCCCTGCTGTGAGCACCGTCCTCACGCTCCTGCTGGGGCCCCTGGGGGCCCCACAGTAAGGAGGCTGAGCCTTTAAGCAGCGGCCCAAGGTCACATGGAGGTGGCCTCCACCCTCTGCCCCAGCTCGTGTTTCCTGTCCTCCTCTGGCTTCCGTTCCCTGGTCTTCCTGTTGTAGGGGGGACGCCTTCCTCCTGGTCGGGGCCGTGGCTCGCAGCCTGCGGGGACAGTAGGCCCAGTGGCCAGCGCGCAGCGGGCAGGTCTCAGCCGTCCCTCCCCCCACCCTCATAACTCGTGGCTGGACTTGAACTCGGCCGTGGGTTAGACACATGAGTGGGGGCCTTGCCAGGCCCAGACGACAAAGGCACGGTGTGCTCTGTGCCAAGGGAGGTGTGACTCTGCGGGGCCCCAGGAGCCCTCGCTGCGGGGCCGCTCCAGGACCAGACCCACTGATCCTCTGGGGCCGAGAAAGAACTGACCCGCTTCCCGCCTGTCCCCGCAGCCCGGGGCTGACTGGAGGCTGCCTGCCTCCCCCAGGCTCTCTGGAGTCCCGCTCCTTAGGTTTTGGAAAATAAAGCATCTCACATCCTGGACGGTGCACCTTGCCCCATGGAGTCTCCCCGTCTGCTCAGACAAAGCTGTGGGCACGCGGGGCACGGAGGACCACCAGCACCACGAGGCTGCCCTGCTGGGAAGGTCCACGCCCGCGTCCAGCCCCCGAGAACTCGCACGTGCGGCTCTGGCTGTGACCGAGGTCGGCCGAGGGCGGGACGCCGTCTACCCTCTCTCTTAGAAGCGGTGGGCCACTTCCGAAGGTGTGGGAAGGGTCATTTCTGAGTCGCGACAGAAGTCAGACCTGGGTCTCCAGGTTCACGTGCTTGCGGTTTTACGGACCATGGCCGCCGGCGGCTGAGGGGTGTCACGGGGGCTTCTGCCATCTACTGGGCACGGACAGCCAGGTGCTGCCCACCCGGCCCTGCCCACCCGGTCACCCGGCCCTGCCCACCCAGTCACCCGGCCCTGCCCACCCGGCCCTGCCCACCCAGTCACCCGGCCCTGCTCACCCAGCCCTGTTCATTCTGGCCCTTCTCACCTGCCCCCCCTCACCTGCCCTCTCTCACCTGCCCCCCTCACCTGCCCCTCTCACCTGCCCCTCTCACCTGCCCCCCTCACCTGCCCCTCTCACCTGCCCCCCTCACCTGCCCCC